>JBCAUA010521342.1:0-16854 GCA_038406235.1 Peronia verruculata | reverse complement strand
TATTTACCAGTTCGCAAGTAGAAATAGGCGAAAGCCCGTTTGGTATAACCATTACGAGTTATCTCGTAGCCCGGATCTGTAGTCGTTACGAGATAACTCGTAGCCCGGATAGAATGAGTTAAAGTAAATGGCAGGAGTGCGTACCTTGATGTTGGTATTTTAGATGATTAGACTGAATGCTAGTCAGAGAAAATATTTCGACGTTTTTGACACTTCATTTTATCAAACGTACAGTTCAGATTAAACACTCTTGCAAATTTGCTATTCAATCATTATCACCTTTTTAGAATAGCATCAAACATAGTAAGCTTTTTTGTCTTTATGTAAGTAGAAACATAGACCTTTATGCAACAATGTTGTGTGCCAAATTTTATATGGATACATTCAGTAGCTTTAGAATCCATAAGATTTATGGGTTCCGTTGTGAATTTATAACATAGATATGGCTGGTTTGAACATTGTAGCAAACTGCTGCACACTGTTATATCACTTCAAGGTGAAAAAGTGCTGTTATTTGTCCTATTATTTAAAATAAATATCAGAAACGTTTAAGAAGGCTGCTGAAGACTGGGCATAATGATCAAACCCAGCTGATAAGTTGAACCATTTTGAGAAACAGACAACTTAGTTTGGCACTGTAACTCTAATGCTCTTCAAGCACTCTAGAACTGATTCAATAAACTCTTTTTTGCGACACAACATCTCACAAACTATACATTTATTTTCCTGCCTTATTTTAAAGTGTTCTTTTTACAGTATTATCTTCTGGTTTTTAACTATACTTTGTCATTTTCTTGTCTTTTGTTCTTTTTTTTTTTTGGTCATGCAGGATCAAAAACAAACAAACACAAAAATCTTACTTTGATTCATCATCCCAATTGTATTGGAAGTCAGAGGCATCCCTTTTTTTTTTACCATATTTGGAGATGGACAAATATGAAATGGAGATTTTTGTTAGATTTTTTATCAGTTGGAAAACTTATTTGCAGAGCCCTGAGTTTGGTGCGGTAGAAAAAGATTTACTCTGTATTTTTGAAAATAGCTGTTTTATACATCATATTTAGCCCAACAATTTTTGGTATCATGGAAGGGACAGGACATGAACAGGATCTTTTAAAATACAGCCAAACTGGGTAATTCATCAGATCAGCTGTGTGTTCTGTCATCTGCCACTGGGAACAAAAAAAAAATGTGTAGGCCTAAGTGAGTTGGTTGTGAAAATACTGAAATACTTATTTTGCTCAAGAAATGTGCAATGAGCTCTCCTGAGCCTTTCTTAATATCTCTATTATTTATGTCCGCCTTTTTTAGAAAATTTTGATCTCACTATGAGGATCCATCCAGCATCCAGAGCTTAGTAATTTCACTCTTGTTTTTTTCAATACACTTGTTTTTTTTTCATTATGAGTTGACATCAAAATGCATGACTTAAAGCTGACCTTATGGCATGATGATATGATAGGAAGATCACATTTACACAGTTCACTTACTCTGCATGAAAGAGAAATATAAAAATACATTCTCCTAGATATAGTATAAATTAGGATAAGTTAACAGCTTTTACAAAAGTTACTCATATGCTTACCAATGATAGATTAGAAAATGAGGGATAACTGGATTTAGGTTGAAGTTTGTCCCAAACAAATTTGCCGAAGGTTTAAGAGGCACATTCTTTGTGTATTGTAAGGCTGGTGGCTAGTTAGTGAAAGAGATGTCTAGATGTTATCCTTCTGAGGGTAAGTTTCATGATTTATGATAGGATGTTCAGTCATAAGTTTAATATGGACAAGTTCTTTGATGTCAAAACCAGCGAATGGCTGAGTTTTGATACAAATATATTATGGCCTTTTTTATACATAAAGGTAAAAGTCCTGCAAAGATCTCACAGCCAGTCACAAATTTATGTCGATTTTCCTTCACATGTCGTTGAATTTAATTCATTAGCTTGAACAGCCTGAGAATGAACAATTCAGAATTTGAAAATACTGTCAGGATTTAAATTAATTGAGGTGAAAATGAATTACATGTATGTACATGCTGTCATATCCATGACAAAGGTTAAATATTGGCAATGAACATCTTGTAGATCTATAATAGATCTCAGTAAAAGTGTGATGATGTTTATCTGTTAGTTCATTGTTGTGTGCCGAGTTATACTGTGGTTATATAGACACTGGTGGATGTGTTAGAAATGTGGTACAGTCAAAATGTCAATCTCTTGAAAAACAGTTTGTTGATGTTGTATAATCATGACATTCCCATCATAGATCATTGCATTGTCTTCCTTTATAAAGCTACTTCCGTACATATTGCTTTGTGATTGCCACAGATATTCTGCATATGAAAAGACTGACATTAAGGTTCTTCAAAAATCAGCTGATTTTTGTCAAGACATTTGTCTTCCTGTTCAAATTTGATTAGTACTGAAGGGTGTTTACATTCCAAAGTTTGTCCCAATGTTGAAAAATGATCAAAATGGATTATACTCTGTAAAGGTATTACTCTGTGACGTCCACTTTATTTTTCAGTTAACAAGGATTTGTAAGGTGTGTGTCACTTACATATTAATGACATAACATTTAACATGAATGCACTTGTTTACACTTAACATTGAGAGTCTGTTATGTGTATTTTACCATACTCAGTCTCTGATCTTTGATTAACTGGTAATAACATATTCCATTTTATACATTCAAGAATATTTCAGAACTTTCATTTTCTCCATTTTCGTTTGTTTGTTGAAAATGAGAAGCATTTTATAACTTCACCTGTGTCCTGATGAAAAACATTCAAAATTTTACTCCCAGAGATAGACATTACAGAAGAAAATCACAGGTAGATGGAAATTAAATTTTTAATCTGTCACATTTGAAATATATTTTTAAATACCAAATCAGTATCATGTAAAGTGAAGTTTCTGTATTTCCCTCGCACAAAACATGATTCACTCTTACTATGGGTTGACTATGTACAAAATTGTTTTTTGCACAAAATCTTTAGATTGGTACTAGTATGTTCTGCTGAAGTGTCTAGTAAAACTTCACTGGTGATAGGACTCAGGCACTGAATCTGAAAGTGCGTTTATAATGTGGATCATAATTTATATGGCACTCAAGTACATGTATTCTCATTTCTGTCACTAGTATAATAAGTCCCAATGTAATAGTAACAGTCATTTGCTTGCAGACTTCTACAACATAATCCCCTCTGCACCTGGGCTCTACATATTCATTCTGCTTTCTTTTTCCTGTAGAAAAAACACTGATTGCTAAAACCCTAAAAAATGTTAGTACAAACTACTTCTGGCATACCAAGGTTTATGTGAGTATATTTATTCATGTCCATTCCTAACAGTTTGGACATAAACAAGGCAATATAAGTCCAGTACATGTATTTCTGACTGTGTTAAGCATTGAAAAAATCAAATGCAAAGAAAACAGAATAAGCCACTGATCAGATTGCCATCTGCTAGGGTTAGGATATTGTTCCATGTGGCCATCGCTTCAGAATGTTTTTGTCAAAGAAATTGCAAAAGCCACATCTAGAAATCTGACATGATATATTGAAGTTCTGCTGATTAAGTGCTGGTTGTCAATGGGTTAAGGTTGTACACAAAAGGATTGTGCTGAAGGGCAGAACAGTAATTTTTGTTCATAGCTATCACTAACTCAGAGAAAAGACCTGAGCTGATCACCAACAAATCAGAATGAGATAAATTTGGTTCCTGCGTGATTCAGTCAGAGCATGTGATATGGCTGGTATTACACAGTCATCATAGACATTTCATCCTCTATTGTAAAGCAGTGATCAGCTTAGCATGAAAATTCTGTCATTGCTGCTCTGTTGTAATTGCCTGAGTTTGACTTTTAATGTGAAAATGCAGCTGGTGTCTCCTGGCATTCCTGGGCATAAAAGCTGCCGGATAATGTGCAATCGAACTATATATGTATTTAATGGAATCTTAATGGCATAACTCGTCAAATAACTTGTTCTACGAATATTTTTTCTCTAGATAGTTTTATATCTCAAAATGCTCCAAATGATTTGTGCCACCATTATCAAAGTGCAGTGATAGCACGGCACATATTACTAGTTGGCATTTTATCATGCTTATTTTCTTCTGGTACAGGTGCCAAGCGCTTTACTATCTGTTATCAAACTTGTTACTGAAATTTGGGGCCACACATTGATTCTGTTCATTGTACTTACTTAAGTGGTGAAATAATTTATTTAATAAAAAGTGGATTTTTACCTTTCCATGTCTTTTGACTGTAAACAGAGTTTAAATATCTTGAAATTGTTAAGATTTTCAACTCTACTTTTATTATTTGTTTAAGCAAAATCTGCACCTTTTTTATTCCTTCTGATTGAAATTATAAATATAGAGGTGAAATCACTACAGTAGACTCTAATGAAAAGTTGAAATTGTTTGAAATGTTATGAGACATTATTATTAATCTGTGTGTTATGAGTGAAAGGTAGAACAGATATTATCTATATCTGTATGAAATTATTGTACAATAATACTCATGCTTTATCTAAGCTACATCTTCCTTAGTATCAGTCAGCATTGCAGAAATTCATAACTGCTTTTCAGTTTTCTCCTCTTGCCCAACCTTCATTTTTGCACATGTGTGAATTTTGAAAAATGTTTATATGTTGGTTTTTTGTAATGAAACAGATTTGTTTCACAGCCAGTCAAAATGAGTGATTTGTCAGTTTTCCATCAAACCGAACTGTTACTGATATATAAAATCTTAATTTATAAACATTCATGTCATGAAAAAAGTTTTTAGCCAGCCCAACTGTATCCAGAGATGCTGCAAGATTAAAGAGACGTAAGAAAAATAGGCAAAAATTAACACTTTAGAATGTAAATCTCACTATTCATTTCCCAACACCATGATATACTTACAATTAGCCCACAGAAACAATGTTTTCCTAGTCAGACATGAATATTCGTTCTGCAGTATGAAAACATTGATATCAGATCAGTTTCATCATATTCAACCTCCAATTTCTCTGTTTGAATCCAGCAACTAACAACTCATTCTGACTGGCTACAGGACATGTACCTGTCTTATGTATCTTTATATATGATAATGTATGTATGTAGATGTACATTTTTCACATAACCAGGTAAAACCAGTCCCATGTCAAAGAGTTCTTTGCACTTACCATGGAAAGGGAATTGGGCTTACTTCACTGTGGTGAAAAATTTAATTTAGCTTTACCTACACCTGTTCAGTGCCTAGATCTTTACATTCAAAATGTAACCCTTGTTATCCCATGGTCCGTAAAATTCCGTTTTCTCAATGAAGGCTAGTTTTGACATATGACTCATTTTACCTGGTTTCACAACATAATGTATATTTCACATACAAAGTATTTCAAAGTGGACTTTACTTATGTTGGATTATCCACAATATTAGCTGTAACATTCCATTTCTGAGTACTGCCAAAATGTTAAGAGAAAGAATTATACAAATTATAATGCTTGTCACTGTACAAATCATTTATCCCTTTTTGATTTCTAAATGATCAAACTTTGATGCATGATATTTACCAAAATAAACTGTATTTTAAGTGAAAAATGTGTTTGGATCATCATACAAAGACTCAATCTATTACTTTTCCTTTTTTTGTCTTCTTTCTTTTTGTTACTGTTTGCCAAAAAACAGCTGACAATGGTTAAAAAAAACAAAACAGACAGTCTACTATACCAGCCTCATCTATGTCCCTCTCCCCACCCTAATCTTGTTTTTTTTTGTGTAATAGATATACAAAGAAAAAAAGTTCATGTCTTTTGTGATGTTCGGCAAGCCCAGGAAATTGTAACTGACTACAAAATTCACTGCACAAACAGCAAAAGAAATGACACAGTAACACCTCAATTCACAATTTTTGTATCTCCACTTTCTAGTAAATCAGCATTAGGTGTGTGAATAGACTACACTCAATATGTTTCAAACACAGTAATGTAATGACTTTTACACCCTCAAACTTGATGAATTAAGGAAGATAATAGCCACAACAGCCAAGGGATAAATTATTTGCTCCTTAGTAAAAAAATTACATCGCAGATTTGAAACTGGAATCCTGCAGGGGGGCGGGACATTTTTTTCAGCAACTCAACAGTCCCATGTCCCATAGCCTTTTGGATAGAAAGGCTTGACATTAGCCTTCTTGGTTAAAATCAAATACAAATTGGAGGTCCAACATGTACACTGTGCAATTTAAAAATATAACTAATGTCACAGAAAAAAAAAGAAAGTGAAATTGGTGTTTTACTCCTCCTTTTGTCTACTTTACGTACTCATGATTTTACATATTACATGTACTAAACTTCAACCTTTTACAACAAATGAAACTGGAAAAATAAATGGTTATTTGCCCTTACTAGTTAGAATAGCCTCTCTGCCCAACAACTACCATATATTTTTCCCCTGGGCATCAGGTCAAAAAGAGTGTAAAAAACTGTAACATTCCAAGGCATCTTCACAGTTTTTTTCTCTGAGTTGTGACTTAAAACAATAAGAATCAACCTTCATGTACAGACAGATGTCTAGTGATAAACTGTATGAACATATGAGAGGCAAAAATAAAACAAACAAAAGCAATAAACAAAAATGAAAAAAACACTATGAAACCTCAGAGATATAAGGAACCACCAATTTATTTGTTAGAAAAAAAAAACAAAAAAAAACTAACTAACTAAATGCATAAAATCCTGTCAACATAATTTGCTAGAATGGATTTTTTACCTAAAAAAGTAAATGATTTGATACAACAAATGAAAAACAATCTATAAAATGAAAATGACCATCTGTATAAAAAACATAATATTATTCAGTTGCATATAATGGAGAATGTGTTTGGAAAACAATATACAAACAACCCTGCCGAACTTGAACAGTACAGATTCTGTAAAACGGTCAAGTTACTCATTAGAGGCAAAACAAATAAAAAGGACATGAAACATCAAAAACAAAAATATTAAGACAACAGTGTACAAATCCAGTATCAGAGTTATACTAATATTTTCATTAGATAAATTTCAATTAACATTTTACACCTAAAATCAAGCATTAATACATATATGTATGCCATATCATAACAAATGAGCCCAAGTCATTTTGGGGGAATTTGGATTAGCAATAATATTGTGCCTTGCATGTAAAACATACATTACTGTGAAAAAAAAGAATCAAAAACACATCTTCAATACAAAATAGACAAGAACTGGATGTTTTTCACTTCACTTAACAACAACTGGCAAAAAGAGTTTGAGTTTGTGACAGTGATGATATTTTATCTGTGAATAAAGAACAGAAAATCCAATAAATAAATATGAACAAATTTCTTTTTACAATTTTGTTATTTCTTCGGTTACTCACACAAAAATAAAATAAATCTGATTATAATATTATAAATGTGTGGTTTCTTTCATGGGTTAATGTAAACTAAATATCTCTAAAGGTTATTTTTCAGTTATGAGATGGTAACATATTTCAGTAAAACAATAATTTTACCATATTCCACGAAAAGATGTAAAGAATTTTGTGTAATGTTTACAGTAGACTCTGCCTAAGAACTCGGTCACCGGGAGACAAAAAAAAAAGCGGACTCTTGAGTTGATGGCTTCTTAGGCCAATTGAAAAGTTATGCAATCCGTCTGATCACAGATTGTATTAACTATGACTAAATGACCGTTCCTGCTAGTTAAAGATCTATCTATGCAATTAAGCACAGGCTTCTTCTCTGTGCGTGTGTTGTATATAATTAGATGTAACAATTCCAGATCTTTCTTTGCAAATAGTTTCACCAATAATAGGCTACCCAGCTTTTAAACATTGAATAACTTTTCACATATAGGTTGAATGAAATCATGATATTGCTATGTTACCCTGTGGATAATCACACAAGTGACTCAAGTGTTTACAATTACTCATACCGACCAAAGTAGCAAAACAAATGACCGGTCAGGATGTTCAACTAACTTCTCCTTATCCACAGAACCTATCACAAGCTGCTATCCCACATATTGTCAAACAAGAAATGCTCAGTTAAGTCCACAACATGGCCTGATTATACAGCCACACATCAACCATCACCTCTGCTCCTTTGTCTTCCTGTTCCCTCTACTCCTGTCCCCATTTTGCTGTACATCTAGATCTAGCACTGCATTTCTCTCATGTGGACAATCTGATGTGAAATTAACCATTAGTTCTTATGTATCTTGGTCCACACCGAGCTCTTAACGTGAATTTTTTGTTTGGGAATGGTTCTTAGAGGGGTAAATTATAGAGAAAAAATTTCATTTTGCAGCAGGGGTGGGTTCTCAGGCAGACCGAGCTCTTAAGCAGCAGGTTCTTAGGAAGGGACCACTGTAGTATCAAGAAACATTGATTGGACCATCTTTGCATTTCTTGAAAAAAGAATGACAGTTGTTTTGTGTTTGCAGCTTCATTTCATTCACTGTCTCGCCAAATCTCCTATACATTTCTAAAATCTATTCAAATTATCACAAATACTTGAAAAAGTGACTGTAAGCAAAAATTTTCAGTTTCCTAACCATAAACAGGACACCTGTCCTATCTGCACAATATTTTTTTTTTACTGGTCTGTTATATCACACCTTCCACAAACACTGTGCTGTCCTTAAAAGAAAAAAAAAATGAGCATTTTCCTAAAGATAAAATCAATTCATGCCAGGTTTTAACAGTGTTTATACCAGATAGTCCATAAAAATGAAACAAACTTGGTTTCTTCCCAGCAAAGAAATTATTCATCAGTTCAGAAATAATATACTGGTAACTATTGTGCAATTTGCTGCAATTTTGCAACTAATTCCTTTCAAAGTAACAGTTATGTGGTGTTGGTATAGAGTCATGCACTAAATCAGAGCAATGTGGAGAAAGAAACTAAATTAAATTGACATAATAGTTAAAGTGAGTGATTTTCGTGCCTTTTACTTATTTTTCAACATCTTAATCAGATACTTCTGAGTCCAAAGTAGCACTATCATCAATTTATTCTTTACAGATATTTGTAAAAAAGCATGGTTGGGACTGAAAGAGTTCAGAATGATCAAAAGTACTAAAAAAATCTGTTTCATTTCATAATTAAGAAAATTTTTGTGTCCCTGGCCTTACGTAACGTGATAACTCGGATTTTAAAAAAAAAATGAATAAGAAAGAATGTGTTATTTATCTCCATTCCAGTACATTGCAGGTATGTAACACACCTCACAATTTGACTTTATCATCCCCCATCTACCAGCATCATGTATCATCCTTGGCTGACAATAGCAAAATTTCAAGATAGAATCAGAGGATAGTGATAGTGATCAACAAATATCTGTTCTGCCATGTTGTGTGCAAAGTAGAGAATGTTTGGAAAAGACAAGACAAAAAAAACACAATTCAAACTGAGTGTCCTATCACAGACAAGATGGATAATCTACATGTTCCTACCTTTATTATTATTAAGTACACATTTATGGTACCTGAGGAAAAAAAAAAAAAAACAATCTGAGTCTGATGTAATATGGTGCCTTTCTCTCTCTTTTTGCCATAGTCATAACTGCAGTCATATTCTTTTCCAAGTCACTGAGCTAAAGAGACAAGATGTGGTGCGTTTGCATCACCTGGAACACAGGCTACACAACAGCCCTCTTGGAGAAGATGTGCAACAATTAATCTTATTCTTTCTCTTATAGGTAATTCAAGATGTAAAGACAATTAACATAGTCACTCGTTCAATGATGAAAGAAATATTGAAATGTCTCAACATCTAGATTGTGGCAAATGATGGTATAACATATTCAAATGCACAAATTTAACAAAATTCTTTCCAAATACGTGTGTTCAAAGTTAGCCCAGTCAATATCAAAAAGTTTCGCTGGTGAAATATTGTATATTTGTTGTCCTAAACAACAGTGCAAATGGAACCCACACCAAAAAAAAATCAATTTACAATCCCACACAAAATCTGTCCGATACATTTTATATTCCCTTTTTGTTTCCTGTAAACAACTCACTTGTCAAAGCAACTTTACAAACAAATAACAATATAACATTTTTCCTTCTGCCTCTTGTATGACATTCCATTTATTTATTTATTCAATCACCCTCTGCCCAATGCAAATACATGTTTATCCCTCCACAAAATCTTATGATTTCTAAAACAAACAAAAAAAAAAAAATACAAAACACAAATGCCTAACAATTTAAGCATAATGTCCAAATATTACAAGATCAATATCTCCATTACTTAATTACATTTAGATAACATACCGTATCCCAAACAAAAAATCCAAATCAATGAAACAAACGCATATTTTGCACATCAAGGCTGTATGTTTCTATATGCCTAAGTCTGACTTTTTAAATTTAAAATGAGAGAAAAAAAAAAACAATCTCATTTCCGCATCATCTTCAAAGTTGACAAACAAACACATCCAAGAAATGGTATGTTTAACAAGCTGTTCATTTTGTACATTCCCGCAAATGATGAGACAACTTATCAATCAATTTTCTAAAACAATTTTTTTTGTTTCTTGTGTTAAATTTGAAATATCAAACATTGGGGGATGGAAACATACAGCAATGATATTAAGGCATTCAGGATTTCACCGCAGGTAGGTTCAGAAAGGACTGCAACATTGACACATCCCATGAGCTGAGATTATAGAACAAAGAATACGCTGTAGATTTATATATATAAAAAAAATCACCATAAAGAGAGAGAAGAAGGTGAAGGAGCCAGCCAACAAACGTTATAAAAAGCATGAAATACAGAAACAGTAATATAAAAATGACACACACCTGTTGGTATATAGTGTCACTATATCTTGCACTTACATTGTATCTCATCATCTTTTTGAGGACAAATAAAGTCAACGTTATCTTCCCTTATTGTATGCACAGCCAACGGACTATACAAAACAACATAAACAGAGAAATGTATGTATAATTGGTCGACATTCATGATCAATACAGTCTAGCCTGGCACTTTCTATTTTTGTGCCCTCACATGAGTTTTCAGGACAAAATCTGATGTACACAGGTGGTCGCATAGTCGACATTTAGTGTAAAAATCAAAGTTACACAAATGTACCACACTGCCACTGACATATACAAAGCAGTCCTGTATCGGCTTCTGTATCGGTTTTTCACGATCTGGGTGCTGCCCCATAACATCTCTATCCAAACTCTTTTTCATTATGACCATTACATCTACAACTTGACAGATACACAAGTTGTGATATAACAAAATTCATTCCTCACAATTATTATATTCAATTCATGCTAAAAGAAATTCACAACATTCATGACACACAATGAGTGAACTTTCTTCCATCTAAATTAATGTTAAGGGAGCTTGTGACCTTGTTGGTATCAATGTATCTGAAGATCAGCTTGTAGGCTGTCAAAATGCCATCTACCAATTAACTGGTCTTTACTTCTTTAAAGCCTCATACAAAAAATAGCATTCTGACCATGGAATATGAAAAAATGATTGTAAAATCTGAATTGTCATTTCAAGATAGGAAATGCAGGTATCCGACACACTCAAAACTTCATTCTCACTAAAAAAAAAAAAAAGCTGAACAAGTACAATTCATAGAAAGTCATCAAGCCATACTTATGCATTTGTTCCACTGTATATTCTGTGATGGAAGTGACTGTAGTGTCATTTTCTACCACAAATTGTTCTCTCAAAGAGCCCTTTGAAAATATTCTTACAAAGTCTCCTTCCCTCCTCTCCTGCAGTAATCTTTCTAACCCTCATCTCTCTTACATACTGATTTTATCTCCAATTGTCGGATGACAAAATATTTGTAACTTATTGCTAATATGGCTTTTCTATTTAACAACACACTCACAGCACAGTTCTCAAACCAATGATATACTAATAGAATGGTCCTCTGCTTCAATATGGAATATTAGCAGAACACAGATGGTTGACGATAAACTTGCTTTGAATCTTCCAGAGCTCATGTGATACTAGTGTGTGCATTTCCTTTGCTTAGGACATAACTGTGTGAGTTGTTACCTCACGAGATGTTCAGTTTCTGTCTACACTGTGCTGTCAACACTTAATCTATCTCAAAGGAAACTGCAAGGTCAACTGAAGGTCTAGAAATACTAGAATCATCAGATCTCCTGTTTCTAAAAACAATGGGATTCTAGTCTTGAGGGGAATACCAGTTTCCTTGTCATAATCATGTTTATTTGTTTGTTTGTTTGTTTGTTTTTTCTGTTTGCAGTTTAACAGCACACTGGCACAATCACAGATAATGAGAAATATTGTGCCAAACAAGGGAAGATGCGTTTACATGTCAAAAGGGTGACCAAGTGTATAGAAGAAGAGAAGTAAGACAGCAGCACAGGCCTATGTGACAAATCATTTAATGTCATGTAGTTTGAGCCTATGCTGTACCAGGTCAGTCCCTTGACACATCTAGGGTTAATACAAAATGAGTCACTGCTGTTGTAACAACAAAAATAAGAGAGGTGAAGAAACCCCAGTACTTCACCCAGATGTTTACAATCTGAGAGAGTTGAAAAAAAAAAAAAAAAGGGCCCGATACTTCACCCCAGTGTTTACAGTCTGAGAGAGATAAAAAATAACCCGATACTTCGCCCAGGTGTTTACAATCTCACAGATGTGTGACCATATGGAGTTTCAGGATGAGTCAATCAGATGCAGCAAAAATTGCAAAGGGAATTCATATGAGTGAAAAGACAGACAGTAATAAACACATCGTTTTATCTACGTGTTTCATTGCACGTTTCCTTCTGATATTTCTACTCATTTTTGTTCCTTATTTCAACCACAGAATTATCAGAGGCAAGACTGGTGATAAATAATAAATTTAATGCAAAACAACGACCAGAAAAAAAAACATATAAAAAGAAAATAACTTACTCATAAATTAAACACTTCGTACAGGATACAGACTATTCTAAATTGCTCTGTAACTAAAAAGAGAACAATCTTCCTATTTCTCTCTCATTTTTTTCATTGAGAGATTTGCTTCAATGATCCACGTAAATCTAGACATAATTTATCTGTCTCAAAGTCACACTTAGCTAAGCTGAGGAGACAACAGTGAAAAGAGATATAAGAGTCCAATTTTTTAAATGATGTGGGTGATAATAGGCAGGCAAAATAAGCAATACAGTCTATAAATGTAATCCAACCTTAAATTAATCTTGTATAGTTTTTTCAAGTCACAATAGCCTTCGCTCGGAAACAATCTGAGCGGTTTTTATCTGAGCGGTTTCTAATCAAGGTGTTATCACAGTGTACAGGAAAATGTGTCATCGTCTTTAATTAAACAAAAGCAAATTTCTCAAGAGTTATTTCATTTTTCATCAAATGGAATGTGTTTGCCCTAATTCCTAATACTGTGATGGAAATGAAAATTGCTATTATTTTGGCATCAAACGACTATGGCAGTTCACACTTTCTGAATAAATACAAAACCAAAATTATAAATATGAGATGAAATAGTTTTACACAAAAAGCAAACATGGATACAGAAATTTTTCCACAAGTTCTGGCCTTAACATACCACATTTCATGGAATATTATCATTACTATCAACAAGAAACATCTAAATTCAGTGAAAATTCAATACAAATCTGCTTCTATAGATATAAATATATATAAAAAAAAAAATCCAGAATTTGTCAATTTGGCATTACCAGAAAACAAGCGCATATTGATACATGCATGAAATAAACAGTTGTTTGAGACTAAATAAATTAAAATATGGACTTATATTAAAGCAGAAAAAATAATTAAAAAAAAGAAAACTGATTGAGTAAATAAAATAAAGCAGGGAAACCTGAACAAAATTTCCTGCCACAAAATAAAATCCCTGAATACAAAGAATGAAACAAAGAGTGAAAAAAGAGGGTAGAAGAGGAGGAGGGCAAGCAGGAAGGAAGAAAGGAGGGAGGGAAGGAAGGAAGAAAGAAAGAAGGAAGGACACAAACATCTTTACAACGAATAAAATATTTTTTAAAAAATGAATAAATTGAATGTAATACTTCAATCTATTTAAGCTGTCTTTTTTTGTGTTGATTACCGTTGCTATAAATCTGACAATACAAATGCCTCTTTGCATTCCCTCCAATCGTGAAAAAGCTATATAATGAAAACCGCTGGCTCAAAAACTGCATTTCACATGAAGCCCACACAATGGAAAAATGTTAAGTATGAAACAAGAATACTTTAACATATTTCTTACTCCCGTAGATAAGGTGAATGCCAGCTAAGCATACAGTCATTTTTGCAAGACAATAACAAAGACAGCAGTTGAATATAAGTAAAAAAATAAAACATAATATTTCATTCATGGTTACATTTCAATGGCAGCACATTTTGCTCCTACTTCAAGGAGCTGCTCTGGGGATTTCATCAGGATTCTATTACAGTTAGGACCAAGATAGGAATATAAAAAACCTCAGCCCTTAAAAGACAAAAATTTATTAACTAATTAAAAGCCAAAAAATATACAAATGCAAAATAAAATTTAAAAAAAAACAATAAGAAGAAGAAAAAAAAATGTATACCAAAATATCCAATTTTTACTACAACACATTCTGCTTCAAAACACCTTCTTCCTCTTCAAAACGAGATCTATACTATATAAAACATAGTGTATGGGACAGAAATTGCAATAAAAGGCTACTAGAATGTTCTGTCGTTCTGCTATTTCTCTATCATTATATATATGCTGGATTTTCTGTCTTTCTCCCTGCCTTTCTTTGAACACATTGGCCACTTTCGACTATGAATTTGTTTACTAAGAACAAGGTATCAAGTATGTTAACTGGCTGCCCTTTGATTTGGAAATTCACAGAGAAAAAGAAATAGTCCTGTTTTATGTAAAATTCAATGGTTCGATATTTTAAAAAAACTGAAGTGCATATGACATATGTGAAATAGAAGAGGAATAGCAACATATACAAATGACATTTAACATAATTGATTCTAATATCACTAAACAGGTCAGCTGATGGCCGACTTGCTGGTTCTGTCAATCACATTGGAGCTATGGCGATACAGGAATACCTATAGGGAGAAGAGAATGATGAAACAACATCAATATTCCATTAGAGATCAATGCAGCTTTCTCTGATACCTTAAATATAAAAATATGTCTCTGAAGCTCAGTTATAGTGTTTTGAAGGTCACTTTGGTACACCCATTGAGAATAATACTGTGCATAAATCTTTTAGAATTAATTCCTGTGAGTTACCTCTATTCTGGTCACAAGGCTTTGTATCTTCTCAAAGACACAACTTTGCCAGGAAACAAATTATTGCCATGTTTGCACCATACAAAAAATGACCAACACACTTTGTGATGATATGAAAAATCAGATTTAAAAAAATGCGTAAAAATTAACTTCGTTCAGGTCAGTAGGGCTGATTCAAATACATAAATCCTCTGTCTAGTTTTGTAAACATTAAAAATAAACAAAACAGTTTTAATTCTATTCATTGCCATGACTTTAAATTAATGAGATATAATAGAAGACATTTTGTGAAGACAACATTTTATCACTAAAGACAAGATTTATTATATGACAAGGTTCATTCATTCATAATGAAAGTTTCATTATAAAATCCCCTTATGAAGCTGTATCTAAATGTGTTCATTAGCTGTCATAATTCACAAACTTCTTGAAATAATCAATATCAAAAAAAAAAAAAAAAAACTCTGTTTCTGTGATAAGTCTTTTTATTACTCTGGTATCACAATGATGAAAGTCTGTATATACATAAATATAAAAGACATAAAAACAAGAATCAAGAATTATGGAGGTTTCTAAAAAGGCAGAGACAAATAAAACTGACGAGCCACATTATTTGTAGGTTAATTATTATTCTTTTCTTTTAGTGGAATATAGGGCCTCACTAATAGTTTCCTATGTTCTTCGTTCTTATACCAATTCATCCATTCTGAAATATCTAAGGTAAAAAAATGTCTCAACTTACCTGGACAAATATGGACAGATCTATGGAAACTTGCAACATGCCACAGATCCAAAACTGTGCAGGTGCTTCACGCAGGATGAAATAAACTGTCTTAAAAATATCTCCACATGTCCAGAAGCCCACCATTTTTTTACTGTGGATCATGAATGGGACAATGATTTCAATCTTATTGTACAAAGCAATTCACCATCATTTATCTGCCTACTCAAGGTACAAGCCTTGGGAACCATGGGGCTAAACCCAATCTTCAGATACATGCATAATCTTATTCTATGAATGATAGTTCCTCTTCATATCACCATCCAAGTCTCTTTTCCAAAGGCATCTGTGTTTACCTCTTCAGCTCTTTCTTTGTTAATTCTATCCAGGGATTTGTCTGGTGTAGCTACTGGCTGGCTTTCTCACTTCGCTATGTTCTTTCCAACACGATCTCTTTCTGCCAATTTGTTGACTGATCCATATTAGCAAAAAGTCACGCAGCCAGTCAAAATGAAACGCATGTTGATTTTTTTTATCATATGGAATTTTTCGTATCATGTTAAAGCTTACTTCATACCCTTGCAGGTGGTGAAATAACTTCTAATTTAGGTTTATTCTAGCCAGAGATATTGCAATTCAAAGAGACAAGAGTGACCTCTCAGCAATGACTGAAATTCCCATAAAATCAAGTTTAAATAAAGAGTCAAAGACATAAATCTATATACCTATCTCACGAAAACCCAATTTTAATAAAAAAAATATTTATAAATGGAGAGTAAAAGGATACTCTTGTTCAGAAAAGAATGCACCTTTGATTTTGGTGATAAAAAAAAAAAATTTTAAAAATCGATAT
>JBCAUA010521231.1:0-16855 GCA_038406235.1 Peronia verruculata | reverse complement strand
TTTGTGTGTAGGCTTCGCGGCAGCCCTAGGACCAGGAGGCTGTAGCTAGCGGCAGGCCTAGGATAGAATGAGTTAATGTGTGTTCAAATGGGACTGATGAATAATGAGATTGATGACATGATCAGCACAATTCACAGTTGTGTTTGGCTCCACTCTGTGTGCCTATCAATTGATTCATTGCTTGACTGAGTGTTTGATTGATTGATTAATTCTTTCATCCATCCATTTCTCCATCCATCTGTCCATCTCTCCATCCATCCATCCATCCATCCATCCATCCATCCATCCATCTATTGCATCGTGTCTCTTCCTGTACAACAGGGAGATGTGGCCGAGACAGTGAGGATATTCTTTGAAGAGAGTAAAATCATAACACCACAAGCAAAGAGCAACTTGAGTCTCCAGGAGGTAGGGATTGATAAATGGAACATACATTGTTCTTCACATGTGAAATGTACTCCTTGTATATCTTATCCCTTAGGGCCTTCCCTTTGATTTTTTTAACCACATCAGGAGATCACAATCACATAACACATATAGTGTATTTTTTTACCACGGTTGTGGACAGCTGAGATAACCACCACTACCGGAGGTTGACAAGCTTATAAAAACCATAACCCTTTGATTTGAGGGAGAAGCATGGTATCATGATTTATTCATCTACCTAAATAAGTCTTAGCAATCTGTGTTTTTGCATGATGGGTCTTGGTTCTTAATTTCCTTGCTATCTCTCTGTATAGTTCTCTGGGCTCCCATCTGACTCTCTGGCATCACACTCAAAATCTGATATAAACATCAACAAAAGAAAGCCTTTTGTGATCATGAAGATCTTTGACTGAAACCTCATATTGATTAGTCTTATATGAGATGACTGTTGTTTCATTTGCAACTTTTATTTTGATATGTGATACCTCTTTTCAAAGATTGACAAATACTTGGATGACTTGTCTAAAATGACCAGAGAAGATGAGCAGCAGAAGGTGCTGACAAGAGTCACAAAACGGTAACTTAACACAGATTTTTTCTGGCTCTTGTCATCTTCTACAGACATAATGAGCCCTTTATGTTGATAAAGAGAAATTAAATGGTTTTAAGAGACTCTATAGCTGAATTTGTTTAGTGATACTGTTTAGCACAGCATGATTTCTGGATGGATAGAAGAAACAAACCGTCTAGGTCAGAAAAATTTCATTTGCCGCTTTTTTCTTTGACCAGCCGTATAATCTTTCATACTTTGTGTAACAACATTACCTTTATGATGGCTGTCAGTGGAATTACTGCTGCTAAAAACAATATCAGTGGCACCTCTAAAATTACTAACATATATTTGGATACGATATCTCAAACAAGGCATGAAATGCATGAACTTCTTAGAGTGAGGACAGTACGACAGATGTCTCACCATAGTTAAGCTGTTTCTGTATTATTTGTCACATTTCACTCTCAGTTTTTATTGTTGTTTGTTTGTTCTTCCTGCCAGATGCACAGGCAATGACCTGAAAATGTTTGTGAGACTCATCAAGCATGACTTGAGAATTAATGCTGGTGCAAAACACATGTAAGTTTGGGCAAAATTGCACATGAAACCTTTTATTGACATAACAATCTGTCCTTTATTGATAGCAGTTTTGAGGATTAACCTGACAGATTGTGCCTTTTAGAGGGAATGGGGATTGTTTTTACATTCAGTCCCTTCATTCGCTTTCTTCTGCCAGATGCAAAGGCTGTTGAGAAGAGAGAGCAGTGTACATAAATGTGTAAATACAGTTTTTCCTTTTATTTGAAATGTTAAACATACAAAAAATTGACAAATTTCCTGTGATGAGAAGAAAAGATTTTCAGCCACGAAATTGTTCCATATCTTTCATGGTGCATGTTTTAAGCAAAAATGTGGCAGTAATTTTATTATTTTATAACTAGGCTTATTCAACAACCGTTGTGCTTAAGGCAGTAATTACACTGGGGGAAGTAATATCTGTCTGTCAGAAACTTCTGGTAGAAAATGAATATCTTGCACTTTATTGATTCATTTACCTTTTCTTGTTGATGGAGAAGTACTGCCAAAGTTTGCTATATGATTTTCTATTCCTTTTCATTTTCTTCAACAGTTTGGATGGTCTTGATCCAAATGCCTATGCAGCCTTTCAAGCCTCACGCAACTTGAAGGACGTTGTAGATCGAGTCAGCCAGCATAAGTCAGACGCAGCAGAAAATGGCAAGCCTGGTATGAGTAAAAAGCTGAGCGTAAGAGCTTCACTGATGACTCCAGTTCTGCCCATGTTGGTGAGTGTGATCTTCTTCTTTGCCTTGCATGTTGCCTCTTGAGTTTCTCAGATAGGAAATGTATTGGGATGTTTTTGCAGCAGTTTTTCTGAGTCTGCCTTTATCTGATGCTGTTCATGTTGGCTTAGTCTGTGTGTTTTCATTTTTGTATGGTTTGATGTATAAAATTCTCATCATCTGTGAAAGAAAATTCTCTTTTGAGTATGATTGAATTTAACCTTTATATTTATATTTTATGATTTCGGCCGAAATATTTTCACATTCATTTTGCTGCTCCTTGCAGAGTTAAATAGGTGATCCTTGTGACCTGCTGTGAGCTAGGAAAAGACTTGTAATGTAATTAATGAAATTATGTATTTCCATTGAAGAATCAACACTACGGCTTGATTTAGTAAAAGAAGCATAGGTTTTTAGAATTCTGATGATTACAGCGATAACATTTGCATGCTTGCTTCGAAAAGTGAACAATTTGAAAATTTAATAGTTCAGCATAGAGAGCTTCAGAAACTGAGATGACATTTTAAAGTAAGTTTGAAAATGCTTGTAGTGACCCTAGGTATTGCAATTTTTTGAAAAGACACTGAATGTTTAACATAGTATACATTATATAAGTAGGAAAAACATTATCTCCTGTAGTTTCTTTGAATTAAGTAAATTCATCCATATATTTCAAAAGGCTGGTTGTTTTGTCTTCTCCTTTGACCAGGCTGAGGCCTGTAGATCTGTGGACCAGGCTATGAAGAAGTGCCCTAATGGTTTCTATGCTGAGATCAAGTATGATGGGGAGAGAGTGCAACTTCACAAGAAAGGAAAAGAGTTTAAATACTTCAGTCGTTCCTTGAAACCTGTGCTAGACCACAAGGTAAATAGGAAGTAGTGTCTAACAACCTAGTCCACTCCAGAACCCACATGTACTGTAAAATGGTATATTTTGCACTATAATTTACCTGTGTTAGTACCTGCTCCAATAGGTTATGACCCTTTAATCTGCATAAGAGCCTCTTGACTTAAGAACCTACTGTTTGTTTTTATCTCCAATTGATCAGGCTCTTAGGTGGAGACCATTTTATCATCATCACCATGGATGATACCCAGTGTATGAATTCTACTTGACTGACATTCTCTTTAGAACCACATCTTAGTATATTGTCTATCTGCTTTGCTTTGTCAAATTATTTTTCTTTCCTGATTTTTCCTGCTGTGTCTTTTGTTTGTCTTCATTTGTGTTAGACACACCTCTGCCTACCATGGAGAAAACTTGACTTATGAATACTTGGGATAATACCTGTGAGTAACATTGCTGGGCTTACAGGGAAATTAATAAAGCACTTTTACTTGATTTTAACTTAGGCTGAGCAGAAGAATTTCCTGTATTATTTATCTAATTATACATCAGTTCAAATATTATGATTGTTTACAATTTTGTTAGTGTACTGTACATGGAATCAACACAGAAATGAAGTATGCAGAGGTCTTACATAAGCTTTGATGCATGTAAATGAACGAAAAGCCTCAAAGACACAGGATACAAAGATGGAGATGGGCAGGCATCTAGACAAGACACACTGCTTGCAAGAAAGATTTAGCCAAATGTCCTGAGTTAGAAAGATCAATCAGGTTATCTGAGGTTCAGCTGTTTGTAACTATGCTATTTGTTATTTCTCACATGTTCTCTGCAGGTGAATCATTTCAAAGATTTCATACCCAAGGCATTTCCCACGGGCAATGATCTGATCCTAGATGCTGAGGTGTTGTTGGTGGATAACAAGACTGGTAACCCATTGCCCTTTGGTACCCTGGGTGTGCACAAGGTGGGTCATCTGATGTCCTAGAATAAACACTTTGCTTGGTTCACTTGTATGCATAGCAGGTCTCATTGCAGGTGGCATAAAGCCATTTGTGTTCCTTTATTCTTGATTGGATTAGACTGTTGATATGAAATTGTAACCACACTTTCATGTGGAGGGATGAGCCATCATAATATTGATAAAGTTGGGGAGTCTTTTGAGGAGGCATGCCATCATCAGGCAGTGACGCATCCACATCAGTGTCAGTCAACTTATGGTTTCCATCATCAACTGGCTTGCCCATGAGTTTCACCGTACCTCATTAGTAACTCATCTAGCACTGAGTTCTACTCTCTCCCTCTCAAGATTTCTGTGGCAATCTTTTGAGCCATGCTATTTCAATGAACTCCAAAATAGACAGTGGTTCTAGTGCTATATATATGTCTTTGCATAGTATATTGTTTGTTTGCATGGTACATTGTTTTCCAGCTGATCTGTCAAGAATGTTGTGGATTTTGTTTCCTCAGAAAGCTGCATTCCAAGATGCCACTGTCTGTCTGTTTGTCTTTGACTGCCTGCTCATTAATGATGAAAATCTTATGGAAAAGTAAGACATCAGTTATTTTTTATGCTTGTTATACATTATAAATACATTTTGGCCTTTTTTTTTTTTTCAGTGATCTTTAGAATATAGTATTCACCATACCATTTTTAATGACAAGTTTGTATTCTGGAAAAAAATCTTCTTACCACATTGATGCCCATGGGTAATGTTTTTTTGTTTTTGTTTTCTTTTTTTTTTGCTCTAAGTAAAGAGAAACAAAATTTAAGGTCAGAATTCTTATTCATTACCATCAACAATATTGATCTGTGCACTGATTATCTTGCAATGGGGAATATTAGATAGAAAAAGGAAACAACAATGGAAGGTGCAATGGAGAAGTGTGGATAGGAAGTAGCGCGCAGTACAGCAGTGAGATGAAACTGCTGATCTGTTGGACTGATCTTGGCAAGCAGATCAGCCCAGGTGATATTCATCACTTGGGAAATACAAGGCATTTTCATAGTTCCCAGTTTCCTTGTTAGAGCATACAGTGTCATACCAGTATTGTGATAATCATAACAACTGATGAATGTATTGCATTTCCTAGATGTGATATTTTGTGTGTTCAAACATGATTTGCTGTAGAGTTTCAGATGTTGTCTTTTTGTCTTTTTCATAATCAGGTTTTAGATTTTTTTCTTACCTTTTTCTTTTTTTTTTTTTTACAGGCCAATAAAGGAGAGGAGAAAAATTTTAGAGAAAAACATGACAGTGGTCAAGAATCATGTCAATCTTTCAGAGATTAAGCACATCACTGTAAGTTGTACAGAGCTTTGCGTTGTGATTATGCACTGGATCAGATCATGCATACTCTTTAGAAAGCTAATGTTCAAGGATGTCAAACTTCCTACTTTAAGTAGGATTTCCTACTTTTTGGCTGTCAGTAATTTCTCTGTTGGCCCTAAATCTGGTATTAACTACCATTAACATACTTCAGTTTATGTGTTGCTAAAGAATATACCAGAAACATTTCCTACTTTTTCATGCAGGCAGATTGACATCCCTGAATGTTGCCTCCCTCATCCCATTTGTTTGGTAATGAAAAAAAGCTTTTCCTCTTTTGAATCACTTTGTAAGAATGAACTCCCACTTTTAGTCTCAGTTCTCCATCACAGCCAGTTTTAAATTATACTGCAGTGGCTTCCTTTCCCTGTTGCTGCCATGCTTTCTTTTCAAAGCCGTGTTTAAAAAAAAAGTGTTTAAAAAAAAAAATCCCCCAAAAAACAAGTACGCAGGGACATAGCGGGTGAACATTTTGTTGTTCCTTTTTTTTTTTTTTTTTTCACTTTGAGCAGTTTATGTTTTGAAACTTTTACCGTGTATTTTTTTTTTTTCTTGTCTGTCTTGAAAGAACTGCATCTGTTTTTTGTTTTTTTTCTTGACTGATCCTTTTTCACTGTTATGGGCTGGATACCTGGGGAATGCTATGGAAAGTTCTGTGGGGTTGCACACTTAATAACACAATTGTCAGTTTGGCTGATGCTGGTGTATCAGGAGCAGCGATGAATTCATGATTTCAGCTTTACGTATTTTCTCGACAGAAACCCTCAGATTTGCAGGACCTCATGGCTCGAGTATTCAGGGAAGGGCTGGAAGGTTTAGTGCTGAAGGATGTTAATGTAAGTCCACACTCAGGCTGGTTGTCTCTGCTAAGTACTTGTTGGTGATACTTTGTTTTCTAGTGCTATTTGTCTTTATTTGACCAAGAGCTTGGTGAGAAGAACGAGAATAAACTTTGGTTAGGAGATTAATTGATAACACTTGTCAAGTTGTAACTCTGCTTCTTGAGTCGTACAATATTCTTGTTCTGTTTATGACCTTTTAATCTGTATAACTGTAAGTATATATGTGAATATGTGTGCCTAATACATATCTCAAACCTGGAGGGAATTGTCCTTTGAGATTTTTATCTTGTTTTTCTTGTCCAGCCCTGTCCTATCCTGTCATGTCATGTCTTGTTATGTCATGTCATGTCCTGTTCTGTTCTGTCCTGTCCTGTCCTGCATGTCATGTTCTGTCCTGCATGTCATTTCATGTCATGTCATGTCGCATAATGTCATGTCCTGTCCTGTCTTGTCTTTCCTGTCATGTCCTGTCCTGTCATGTCATGTCATTTCATGTCCTGTCCTGTCATGTCATTTCATGTCCTGTCCTGTTCTGTCCGGTCCTGATTTTTTCTCCTCTCCTGCCTTGTCTTGTCGTACAGATCTTTTACTGCATGCTATATCCATCCCCAGAGTATTTATGAGCCTGGCAAGCGTCACTGGTTGAAAGTGAAGAAAGATTACCTGAGTGAGGGAAGCATGGCAGACTCTGCTGATTTGGTCGTACTTGGAGCCTATTATGGCACAGGAAACAAAGGTCAGACATTGGATCAATATAATAATATATTTTACACCACTTATGTCCAAACCTGTCCTAGCCTTAATATTATTGTCACTGTTCTACACTAATGGTCAAAGTTAGATTTGTGCTAAAATGTGACCAATGTCTCCTGGCATTCTTGAGCATGAGAGCTGTCAGATAATGTGCCAATAGAATTATTATTGTGTATTAAATCAGTAAATTCCTAATAATATAAATCGTCAAAGAGAGACTGAAGATTGCCCTTGACAAGACACTTCGGGATGAACAGGCAGATTTCTTCCAAGGTAGATCATGTACAGACCACAGTGCGACACTGTGAATCATCATGAAACAGTCCCTGGAGTGGCAGATTCCCAAGGTACATATTCTTTGTCAGATTTCAGAAGACTTTTGACAGTGTCAAATAGAGACATCATCTGAAGACTGATGTACCTTTATGGCTTTCCACTAACATTTGTCACTATTATCCAACAACTGTATGCCACCTGTCATGTCATCCATGATGGGAAACTGACATAATCCTTCTCCGTCAAGGTTGTTACTCTCGCCAACAATCTTCCTGACTGTGTCATGAGACAGTCTACAGCAGGCCGGAGAACACTTATCCAGTAGATCTTCGAGAAGCAGCTTGAGGACCTGGACTTTGTGGACAACATCAGCCTCCTCTCCCACAAGCAGTAAAATGCACAAGAGAAGCTATCTTGTTGCAGAAGAAGCCGAGAAGATTTGGCTCTGAATAAACATCGACAAGATAGGTCATGCGAGTGACTAACAAACGGCAAGATCCAGTGCGACTCCACCAAGAGGACATCAGAGAAATTGGCAATTTTGTTTACATGGGCAATGTAGTCAGTAACGATGGTGGGACAAACGAAAACATCAAATGCCGAAGCAACAACTTTAAAGGTGTGCATGCCTTCAACACCCTGTGACAAACTGAAGATGAATATTTATTTCGCCCACAACAAGATCCAAAAATATTCAACATCAACGTGAAGTTTGCCTTATTGTATGGCTCTTATACATAGCAGATTCAACACCAACAAGATATAAACATTTACCAACAGATGTCTCAGAAACACCCTCAGCATCAGGTGACTAAAAGTTGTCTCCAACGAACAACTGTGGGACAGATTGAAACGTCACAATTGAAACTGAGATAAAGACATGGAAATGGGATTGGATTGGCCACAAACAACAAAAGCCTGTATCCAACGTCAACAGGTAGATCTAGACTGGTATCCACAAGGAAAGCAGAAAGGGGAATCAACCAAAACAGATTTGGTGCTGAGGTATCAGCACTGAGGTAAAAACTGGCGGAATGACGTGGGCTGAGCTAGAGAGGACCTACCAGAATTGCTTGTACTGGGCAAGTGTTAATGCAGCCCTATGTTCCTCAATGAATCAAGAGGCATAAGCAATAAGCAAAATCCACCATGACATATGTGTGCAGATCCTGGAAAAGAAATATAGATATTGCCATTTTTTTTTTTTTGTCTTAGAGATAGATTGATCAGCTGAAGAACTGGACCAACATTTGCCCTCACTCAAAGTTCATACAACAAGTTTGTAGTTGAAATTTCAGTGCTTCAATACTTGACAGTTGTCCACATACTTGGGGATGACCAAACTTACAGAAAAGTCTAAATCTTTTTATTCACGTTGTAGCTGTGGTCCCAAACTAGCATATGCTTATGAAATGACTGTGTGATTGAAGGACAGTATTAGTGTGACTGATAGCAAGAAAATGAGATGAAACATAACAGGGATGTCAAACTTCCGACTTTAGTCGGAATTCCAACTTTCTAGTCGTCTCTGACTTTCCTACTTTTGGCTGATCAACTGCCGACTTTTACTGAATCCACGAGACAATCGCCGTTTTATAATAATTTGTGATACAAATTTTGCATGATGACAGAAAAACATGGAAGTATGAGAGAGTTATCCTTGAACCTCGGATGATAGTCGGGACTGTTTGTTCGGCAACTGTTTGAAGATCGAGATCGAAGTTCATACTGCATAACACTTCACATCGAACAACATGCAGCTGTTAATAGAAAATCAGCACATCAGAGTACTGTCAACAACAAAAAAGAGGAAGAGGAAATTTCTTGACTTTTTTGTGAAAACAGTTTGACATCCTTGAACATAACCCTTGTCAAAAAAGGATTTTGTTCACCTAAGACAAATTATAGTGAATCTTCAATAGTGAGCCATTTAACAACTTGTCTTTTTGAGTGTCATTTCAAAATCTGTTTCCGGTAACACTCCTTCATGTTTGACATCTGCAATAGCTTATCCATATGTATCAAATTGACTCACATTTTTTTTTTTAATGCACATTGATTATCCACGTGAAAGAAGAAACACAAAAAAGGAACATAATTTGGGAAATAAAGGCATTTTAGAGGAAATCCATAGTGGTTATGAATGAAAACAAATTAAGGGAGAAAGAGAAAGACAGTTTTGTTTTCCCATTACTTTGCTGTTGTAATTAAAGGGAAGAAAGCAGTGTTCTTGCACTGTTGTGTATTGGTGGATTCATCTCCCTTAGATTTCTTCGCAGTGGCTCTGTAAATGATCTTCGTGATCATTTGAACTCTGAAATGGTGTCTGAGATGGCACCTATTCCTGAATGATGATAAGATTTTGGAAATGCTGTTAGTAATAATCTTTTGTTTAGTTTTGGCTATGTTTGGATATTTGATATTTATCATAGTGAATGGAAAAAACGAAGGACTTAGTAGCTGAGAACAGTTGAAGAGTGTTGTTGCTGCCAGAAAATGGGATAATCTGCATTGAAAGAAAAAAAAATTCTGTAAATTTTGAAGTAAATGAAGCTCTAAAAGATAATTGAATTGTCCTAAACAGACAATGTGGCAGGACATACCTAGATATCGTGGCCCATAATTAGTGACGTGATGTTTTCAGAATTGAAAGATCAACTGTTTCTGTAAATATAACTTTTATTGGGAAAAAAAAAAAAATCATGTTTCTATCATCAGATGTGGTGTGGGGGTTAAAAGGAACTGGATGTCACACTGTTCTTGTTTATAGTCTCTGATGTAAAAGAAAAAGGGAAACAAATGTTCTTCAGTTGGTGAAAATATTAGTAAGCCACAGCGTTTTATTGGTGAATTATTTGTTTCGCAGCCAGTCGAAATGAAACATAAGTTGCTGGGCTAGATCCGAGAAATCAGGCTTTGAATGTGATGAGGGGGGTCAGATAACTAATTTTTTTTTTATTGCAGAAATCGAAAGTACATTCATTTCTGAACAAGACAATATTGGTCTAATCCTTGATTTATAAATATTTCTTCATTAAAATCGGGTTTTTGTGAGGTAAGCTGTGTAGATTTATGAGTTGAAATGTTCATTTAAACTCGATTTTCTCAGAATTTCGGTCATTGCTGGAAAGTTCCCCTTTGTCTATTTAAACTGCAGTATCTCTGGCTAGAATAAAGCTAGCTCAAAACTTTTTTCACCACCTGAAAGGGTATGAAATAAGCTTTCACATGATACCCCAAACCCCATGTGGTGAAAAATCGACATACATCTCATTTTGACTGGCTGCGAGACATTTATGTTCAAAACTAATAATTGTGATCCCAAGGTCAGTAAAATCTGATTTTCTCAATATCACCCCACTTGACATTCAATTTCTTTTACCTGGTCAAGCAAAGAATGGCATCTTTGACAGTTCTTGTAGTGTCACCCTCTTGGTCTTCCCCTCAGGTGGTATGATGTCCATCTTTCTGATGGGCGTGTACGACCCGAGCAAGGCCCGCTGGGTCACTGTCTCCAAATGTGGCAACGGCTTTGATGATAAACAGCTGGAAAATCTCAACAAAGAACTGGACATGGTCAAAATCAGCAAGGATTTCAGCAAGGTGGGGAACTTGTGTTCAATGTTCTAATGACGTCAACTGTTATATTATATTCGGCCCCAAGGCAAGGGTAATTTGTGAATATTATGGATAAACCCAGTGGATGATGAAAAAGTTCTGAATAAAAAGAAACCAGAAAAATGTTTTTCTCAAAAGTAGCTGTGAATAAAAAGTTAAAAAAAAAGAAGTTAAAAGTACCATCCCTTGACCCCCCAAGAGGGGAAATTGTCTTGGCCATTTCAGACCGCGTTGCCGCAGTACAACGCCTCTGTACTTCCCCTGATATACATCGGGTACCCGTTTTACAGATGGGTGGGCTGAGAAAAATTGTTTGTTAAGTATCTTTCCCAAGGATACAAAGTGCTACCGTTGCGATTCGAACCACCGACCTCTGCTTCCAAAGACCGCAGCACAAACCACTGAGCTAACACGCCACATCAGACTTCTTGATATTTCAAAAATTTATATACAGTCAGGGAATACTTTCAGTGAATACTCTTTTTCTCCAAGTGGCTTTGAGTACATCTGGGTAATGGCTCAACTGAATCAAAAAAAGTCTTAAATTGCATGGCAAATATCAATCTTTATGGCCATCTTAGATTTTTATCACATCTTTTTCTTTGCCTATAACTTTTGTGTTCATAAGTCAGTTGTTCTGAAATTATGTGTGGGAGTGATTTTTTTTGCATAGAAGGATATTAAAATGTCAGTCCTGGCTCTCATAACTGACGGAAACAGCTGATTCATTCTGTATTCTTTTTTCACTAATTTTCTTTATTCAAACAGCAATAAAGTAAAAATGGGTAAAGATACTAATGTTCTATTTTCTACAAATCTTTTGTCATACATAGGCAAATCAATTTTGTAAACTCTAGTCAATTTGGACATAAGAGTTAATAAAAGTTATAGGAATTATTCCGCATAAAAATAATTTTTGAGAGAATCAATGGAATAAATTATTTCTTCAGTTGAAACATCAAAATTACACAAAAATGTCAAGAGGAGGTTCTTTTCACCTTTTTCTTGTATGCTGAGACAATCATATCAATTTGGCCCAAAAACTGAATTTATTTTTTTTTAATATCTATTTGCCTGCATATACTCTTAATGTAATGCATTTCATTTTAGCATAAAACTGAACATTATCACCATCCAACAGGTTACTCTGGAGCACTGCATACTTTGATAAACCATGTAGTTAATATCGTGATTTATGTGTATTTATTTATGTCTGAAAGTATCATTCTTTATTCTTGTAGCAGTATGGGAAAAAAAAAAAAAAGAAAAAAAAAATTCATTAGCGTCACAGAGTTCATCAAAACCAGAGAGGATAAAATCCTGGAATTAAATTCTTGTCATTTATAGAGATATTATAGAGATAAATAGGATGGCAAAATTCTTCACAGCATTACTACAGCTTGAATCATTGAAGGATTGTGCTGTGTCAGACTGTTTGCTTGAATAATGTCTCCACTATGGAGTTACCACGTTGTGAAATATCATTTGTAAGAGAGGCAAAATTATTTATTGTAAATTGTATTACCATAGATCAACTTTACTTAAATAGGTATATTGCTATAATGTGTCCCATGTGTCAATAGCATGGTAAGAATACTAAGAGAAGGCTAAAAGCATCAGAAGTTAGCAATCTGCAGCAGAGGGAGTGAGTAAAAGATGTATGATTCAATGGTTTCAGGTGCCCAAATGGCTTCATATCAACAAGCCTTTGACCCCAGACTTTGTTGTCACAGACCCCAAAAAAGCTCCAGTCTGGGAAATAATCGGGGCAGAGTTTAGCAAATCAGAAAGCCACACAGCAGATGGCATCTCCATTCGCTTTCCCCGCGTTCAAAAAGTCAGGGATGACAAAACTTGGAAGGAAGCAACAGATTTGCCGAGACTGAAGGTATGTTGAGTTTTGTCAACAAGAATCTACTCTTAGATATTGTGCATGGATATGATCCATGACTCCAAACTGTTGTGTTCTTTTATATATGCCTCCGGTTGGCAAAAAACAGGATGACCCATTGTATTCCTCTGTGCCCCATCATTGCTTTGTTCCACTGCCGTGGTTTGTCTCAGCATTTCTTTGTTTGTCTCAAAGATGCAGCTAGATGGTGAATGGTACGGATCAGGTATGATGATAGAGTCACTTTGAGAAACAGAAAGTAAAGTGTGTTAGAATATTTTCATGCTTATTAAGAAAGGCCTGTGATGTATTCATGTTTAAAAGATGAACGAGGACATGGAAAAGCAATTCTACTTCACATAGTCAGTCGAGGTCCGATATAGGTGTCCAATCTGTCATTTTGACGGCTTGGTGACGTCAATGATCATAAGTCCAAAATGAAACAAAACACTATTGGCGGCCGCCCAGATTGGCAGGTAGTAACTGACCATGGAGAGTTCTGCGGGCTTTTGTGGCTGGTTTGCAGGTTTAGAGTTCTGGAAAACACCTGTTGTAAGTTCATTCTAGTTTAATTTGAAGTGGGCCAGCTTTTCAGTTTGTTGACAGGAACTTTACATGTTATTGTGATGGGTTTTCTTATTTCAGTTTAGAGTGAAATACAGTCATTAAGTTCTTATGTTTACCCATTAAACTTTGCTGATTCAGATTACGAGATAAAGTAATTTTACATGAATCTGATCTATTTCACCATTTTGAGTGCCGAGCTCATGGAAGGGAGGTCTTGGCTCACTATCAGAGAAAGAGCAAGTAGGCAAATGTATGAGAAAGCTATGATATTGTGACTGTCATGAAGCTGAAATCTCACCATTTAATGCTAGTAGCTTAGGGCCTTTGTTCACGGTGGACTTGACTGATATCATGCTCCAACAGTTATTGTTGTGATGTGGAACTCTTATTCGTTCTGGTCTCTTTTAGCTGCTGTTCAAAGAATCCAAAGAGAAATCTGACATGAATATGATGAAGGCACTGGGCAAAGATGGCGACAACAGTGATGATGATGAGGGGGGAAGCATGGATGATGATGGTGGTGATGACGATGCTGCCAATGGATCTTCCAGTGCAAGCAGCCCAGGCAAGAGAGCTAAGAAAAGAAAGGCCACTGGTAGTGATGATGAAGATGAATCTCCAAAGAAAAAGGTGAGTGAAATAGGAGTGTCCAATTGCCAGTGATCGCCTCAGCTGTCAATTCAACTTGTATGTGTGGATTTGAACCTTGGACTTCAGTCAGGTCAGTTTTAGCAAGGTTACCAGATCTTATTGCTGGGTCATATGATCTTAGTTTTCTTTTCTTCACTATGGTAAGAAAATCTTGTATTGTCATATGCTGCTGTCTTCCTCCTTGTTTATAGTGTATTACGTGAACAGATTCAGTGAATTAAATGTGAGAGGAAGAGAAGAAGCTTTCCCTGGAAAATCAGATTTGAATGACCATTGAGTTTGATCAGTTAACTTTGTGTGTGAATATCTCTGCACAGGAAAGCTATAACTAAAAAGTTTTTTAACCAGTGTAGAGAACACACGTTTTCCTTTTCATTGACCACTAACAAATCTGCTGATGAAAAATTAAAATTTGACAGCAAAGTTAATTCACCAGGCCATGTGACATATTCTCCAAGTAGGACATGGCTCAGAGTGTTTAGTGGTGCCTCATGATTGTATCCTCTTCTCCAGTTTGACCATTAGGTCTATGTAGTGAAATATAAATTATATCCCACTGTGATTTGAGCAAGTCAATGTCCCAGATGATACCAGAAGAACAAGCAATGTCTAATGCCCAAGATGTTTTTCTAGCATCTCATCCTCAGCACTAGTATCTTTTTCAGTAATTCAGCCCTCAAGATCCATGGAGTTTAAGATTAGTCACTAATATTTTTTTTGTGATCAGAGCAAGCCCATGTGCAAGTATGGAGCCAAATGTTATCAGAAGAACAAGCAACACCTGCGTGACTATGATCATCCCTCGATTTCTACCGCACCAGGCAAGGCTGGAACCCCAGGCAAACAAGAGGAGGCTAAATCCGCAGAATCGGTAAGTTCTGAACAGAAGTAGTAATCTCATCACATCTTTTTCACTCCATTGAGACCATATTCTATTCTGTTCATGAGTGGTTGAGAATCAAGACATTATTTGTTTTGCTTAACAAGCCACATCATGGTTAACTGTCGCAATAGCTCGATAGTGAATGATATGACTCTGGATCAAACACTTGACCTGATTGAAACTATGAACAATGCAATTTCAGAACTATACATTCCCAAAGACTTGACCAAATTGTAAATGGCCAAGCCTGCAGATATATACAGAAAACTTAGAACTTTGCTAGTATTAGTACTAGGTTTCTTTAGAGACTACAGATGAACAGTGCTGTCATCTTTTTATCAATAGTTATGAGCTGACAAATTTTGCTTTATTGACCAAAGTGTTTTAGCATGGAGAGTTATTAATGTGAAAACATCTGCCTTTATAAGAAGCTGCACAAAATGAAGTGATATAATTTTTTTTTTTTTTTCAAGTGTTAGGAATTGACAAGTCATACGTCATTTAGCTTTGAACAACTTAAGCAAAATGAAAGATGGCATAGATAAACTGCCTATGTATGAAATGTTTAATCAGTGTTTTTTTCCCACTCTTTGCTCAGGGCTTACCCAGTTTGTTCCAAGGCTGTAAAATTATCCTGCCCAAGACTGTGGATAAATACAAAGACCTGAAACGATACATCATTGCCTATGATGGAGATTTGCTGCAAGACTTTGATGTGAACATTGCCACCCATATCATTACAGATCCCTCGGCCAGCAAAGTAAGTCCGTGATATCTCAGCAGTTTTCATATTGTTCACCCATTTATCATATGTCAAATGATGGCACGAAATGCCTCAAAGGTCAAAGGGGCTTTGCTGAAAAAAAAAAAAATTGGATTTTTACAGACCATGGGATTACAGGAGTTAACTTGACTGCCAGTATCTCAGCCCAAAAAGTCTTATCAGAATAAATGTTTTTATCAATGTGAAGGACATATTTCCCTTTCCAGTGACACCAGTAACACAGTACACATGGTAAATTGGGCATCTGACACATGTCACAGGGTCACATGACATGACATCTGACTTGTTTCACCCAGTTGGGTGAGATGTCAAGTTTGCGAAGTTCAAGTTGGTGTGGTGAACAATTTGGATCTCTTACAACAGTTCCACAAGCTGCTAGTGGACCAAACTATGCCATTTATTATGTTAAGCACATCTGAAAACCTGTAGTCTTACAGTCATCTTGGTTTCAACACATGTACATCTACAGTAACACAACAAAAATGTACTGAGGGAAACTTCTGGAGGTCTGCCTAGAACAGGGATACTTCTATCAACTGTTGAAAATGTCTGAAGTTTTGAAACAGAGGCTCAGGCTGCCTCAGCTTGCCAATACCTGAATCTCAGACACATGAAATATTTGTTCCTGTTTCATATGTGAAGGACTTTCAATAAATTTACCTTGGTATCTCTCTATCTGTGATATATTTCGATGTATTTACCAATCACAGCAAGCATATCCCCATTATACTGCCCCATATTTTGCCAATTTTAACCGGTGCCCCCTCCCTCTCTCTTACAAAGGCCATGTTTGAAAATCATGAAAACATGGAAAATGTAGAGTATGGATGGATAAAATTTTCCTTCACAGTGCCTGAAATGTGATAAGCAATATCCTGCCTTGCATATCTTCAGGACTGAAACTTAGACTGGCTCCAGTATAACTCTACTCACATTCAGCTCAGGCCAATCCGCTGTTTTACTTATGTTTCAAACCTGAAGAACATCTTTAGAACATTCTGTACATTTTTTTCTCTGTCTGCCTGGGACATATTTCAACATCTTTTCTACTGTCTGAATCATTTTATAAAATAGAAAAAGACTGTCCAACCGGCAACTAACAAAACAAGTTTGAAAAATTTTTTAAAAAAGCA
>JBCAUA010521120.1:0-16856 GCA_038406235.1 Peronia verruculata | reverse complement strand
TTTCATGTTATAAAAGACAAAAAAAGAAAAAGGAACCAAATTTCATAACTTTGGTTGTTTTCCCCCCCCCCCCCCCCCAGGTGGAAATGACCAGAGACATCGCAAAGAAGTCCAAAGGACAATGAACAAATAAATGAAGGATTTAGTGAGATATATGCACTAGGAGTGGGCACAGGATGAGCCGAGTACTTGTTTCCTGCAGGCAAAGCCTTGGCCCTGACTTCCCGGGAAGTGATCCACTGCTTAAAAGCGGGAAGGGAAGTTGCATGAGATGAGAAATCATATGAGAAACGGGAAATCGGCAACGGGATGTAGAGACAAGACCAGCCTATGTGTGTAGTCTCAAAGTCGAGTGGCGCCGAGCAGTCTACTTCTCGGTACCGACTTTGAGTGGCGCCGAGCAGTCTGCTTCTCGGTACCGACTTACACTTCCCGGGACCGGTCTCGAATTCCCGAGCTATCTGCTCGGGGTAGCTAAAATGTACTGCTTGCCTTCAGCACTGAGCAGTCGGCTTCTTGGTACCGACTTCTCTTCCCGGGACCAGTCCCAGTGGGAAGTAGGGTGACTTCCCAAGCTTCTCCCCCCCCCTACAAAAAGTGTACTGCTCACCCACCCCTAATATGCACTCCTTTCACACACAACAAATAGCAGGAAATAAAGTAGCTTCTATACAGACTTACTCTCAATAATGCAATATCTGTATGCTATCTCCATGTCAGAGCATACTGCATTTAACATACTGTTTCATGGTTTCTATCAGTCACACCAAGTTTTGCTCAGTGTCTACATGCATGCAATGCAAGCTTTGCACAACGGATCCTAGATACCAGCCTGACCATGTTCATTACTTAATTAAAGGGTCATAATATTTGAACACACGAAGGAGGTGGAACCTGGTTTCCACCCAAGGTTTTGTTTTTTATAACTGTTTAAAAGGTTAAATCCTCTTCTTTCCAACCATATTTTTGAACTGATAATTGGAGATAAGAAAAAAAGATCAACTTCCATAAAACTTAACACAAGTTACTCTTTTTAGAACTCGTGATACAGTGGTCTCCACCTAAGAACCCTCCGGCTAAGAGCTTGGTCCACCTAAAAACCTGCCTCTGCTGTGAAACGGAGTTTTTCCGTTATAATTTATCCCTCTAAGAACCCGCTCTGGGCACTCCCAAATAAAAAAAAATCCATCTATGAGCCCGGTGTCAGACCAAAATACCCAAGTATATATGGAGTAATTCCACATCATACTGTCCTCTTGAGAGAAACGCACAGTGCTAGATGTGCAGTAAAATGGGGACGGAGGTGAAGGGAACAGGTGACAAAGGAGTGGAAGTGACAGTTGATGTATAACTTCATAATCAGGCCACGTTGTTAACTAACCTGTAACCATTTCTTTGTTTGACAACATGTGGGACAGCACTTGTGATTGGCTTTATAGACAAGGAGGTGTAAGATTAGCCTCCTGACAGGTCAGCTATTTTGCTCAAGGGGTGGCGTAGCAATATCATATTTTCAATAATGATACCGTTATGTGAAAACTCACACAGCGTTTAAGCGCTGGGCAATATTGATGTAACTATACGCTAAAGGGATCAGGAATTGCTACATCTAATTATAACACACACAGGGATGAAGGCTGTGCTTATTTGTATAGATAAATCTTTAACTAATGGTAACGATCAACTAATCATAGTGGTGAAGACAATCTGTGGTCAGATGGGTTGCGTAACTTTTCAATTCGCCTAGGAACCCGTCCGCCTTAGAGCCCACTTTTTTAGTCTCCTGACGACCAGGTTCTTAGGTGGAGACCACTGTATTTCATTAGAAGAGATATATCACTAAAAAATATACCACAGAAAAATCCAGGTTTTCATCTCTATTTTTACATTTTATCTTGATGTTTTATGATCTTTTATTCCTTGTGTTGTTATGTTAAAATACTGCACATTTTCACTACGTCAGAGCAGTTAGCTCACACTCCCCACCGGGCCAGCGGTGAAACATGACTTGACTACTCAACACGTACTGAGCCGCCGGCAGGGGTCAAACTAAAGGCACGCTGGTGCACAGCCATATAGAATGTTTACTAATGAAAAAAAAAAAAAAAGAACGTCTATCGAAAAAATAAAGTAAACTTTGTGACACAATAAAATTAAAACAAACAGTAAAATAGATAAAGTCTTAAAATGTTCAGATGTGTGCCATGCATAAAAGTGAATTATCTTCTAATGAAAAGACAAGTGTGCAGAAAGAATTTCAGAGCAAATATCCAAATTAGAACGTCCAGGCTCTGTTTGATTCTATTTGTCATAAATTTACAGAATAATAGCTTGTCATGCATCACTAAATAATTGGTTCCTTAACCTTCAACACAAATGAAAAAGTTTCTTTGGGGAAGATGTTGACTTACTAAAAATGTTAGCAATTCAGGCTGACAATAGAAGCAATTCTTACATAACTTCTTTTTTATACAAAAAATGATGTAGGCTTTGATAAACAAATTAAAATGCTATACCCCTTTATAAATGACAATTATTAATAAAACATTGATGGGATAATACGTACTTGCAACGGCTGAAGAATTATAACTGACACTGGATCTTTCAACAAGCACTGCCCCATTTGGGATGCCCACATCCCATAATGCTTCCATCTCATTGCCAAGATCAATTTCCATGAAAACACTGGTAACAGGTGTAACATCCAAGTTCCTAAATGTCAGAGAAATGTTGACTTGGTCTGCACTTGGCACTGTGTCATAGAGCTATGGGGGAGAAGTATTAAAATGAAAGTATGACCACGAAAAAAAGCAGTATATTTGCCTTGATCTCACCTCTCAGAACTGCTTAGGCAAAAGACTGTGACTGCAATATTATCACCATGAATGATTGCTTCATGCTAGATGAACAATTTCAGATAGTAGTTAAAAGGTGTATGAGTATATCATAGAAGCTGATAATTTTTTCAATTCAAATTACTACATACCATTATTATCTTGCAGCATGAATAATGGCATTCTAATTTTTTGTAATACATAACTACAGTCCATAACACTGAAAACAATCCATTCTACACATATTTCAGAGATCACATCTCAAGCAAACAAACAAACAAAAATTAACTTCACAAAAAAACAAGGCAAAACAAATTTATTTATATTATGATTTTTTTGTTTGACAAACATATGACTCCCTTCCCACCCCCTCAGGAAGGTACAATCTTCTTACCAAAAACATTACTGAACAAGAAATAACATACATATTCAAACAAGATTTACAACATATTGTACAAGACTAAACTAAAATGATGACAAATCTTGAAACTCACAGTAACACTGAAGTCTATCTCAATATCAGGATTTGTTCCTGTGTTCGCATTTGCTAGCATTCCCATCTGAGTTATAGCATCTTGGGCTACTGTGTAAGAAGGAGGACTCAATCCATGTACAGCACCAGTATTCACCACTGCTATACCCTATTAATGATCAACAAAGAAGAAATATGCAGTGCTTATTTGATATATGATAAGCAAATTCATGTCATGTCATCTATTCATTCTCCTAAAAGAGCTGCAAGAAAAGCTGTCATTTTCTACTTTAAAATTATATTTAAATCTGAAATAAGTTCAAGCCTTTAACATTTTGCAAGTGCAAAATAAAGAAAGGTATCCTATAAAAAAATTCTACTGATTCTCTTTTAAAAATGCTAAAAAAATTGTACCTTTAAAGTTTGTTTCTACTTGGTGATTCTCAGAGCAGTCTGTATATGAGACACGACACAATGAAATCAGGTGCCCGTCAAACTGAGGCAACTGGAGAAATCATGTATTTTTCAATAGAGAATGAATTTGTAATGCATTTTTTTATTGTTCACCAAACCCTTCTACATCAATCTAAAAATGCATTTCAAAGTCAAATTTGCTGAAATGGATTGAGTAAAATCACATAAACTGTAATTGAGTGGCATGGCTTTATAAGGATTAAGAAAATTGGCCATTTTCTTACTAAATTCAGTTTCAGCAAAGGTCACCACCATCGTCTTTAGTCAGTCGACTTCTACTTACGGTAGAACAAATTTTTTTTCACACACAGAAAGGGGAACGAATAATCTGAATCCATTAATAAATCTCTATGCTCAAATATGACGAGAGTCTGATTTCATTGGGTCGCATCTCATAAGACATAAAAAATAAAACTGACATAGGATGCAAGTTTCATGTTTCTTAGCATATGAAGTTAAATACAAAATAATACTCACATTTAATTGGAGGTAAGTAGATGTGTTTGTATGACTTGGAGTAAATGTGCACACTTGTGTCTGGCCCAAAGCTGGACTGAGCAAGACTGACAATGCCACTGCTGACAGCAGGGCATATGCAATGCCATCACAGATCATACTGCCTCTAAGGATCCTACATGTGATTAGAAAAAAAAAAAATCTAAAAATTAAATTGAGAATTTCATTCACTTGTAAACAAGTTTTAAAATGGCAAACAATATGGACCACAAATTTAATAATATTCATGTACTTGAAGCAAAAACAAATATATATTAATAAGGAATCTGCTGTTCTTAAATATATTGTTTCATGGTAAAATAAATATGAGCATATCTTTATACATTTTTGCTGGCTAATTTATTGCACCTGAACAGACTGTGAAAAAAAAAATATCTTAGATCAGAAACTGAGCTCAGGTATAACGCAAAATGCATTCTGAAATTCTCATTCTGTACTGAAAACTCAACTTGGTCTCCACTTGCTCTTATTAATCATCTAAAGGTATAAGAAATGAAGAGAGAATCTAAAGGTAATTAATTGCTTCATTCAGCAAAATGAATCCTACCTGAGTATTGGCCATGCATATGTTTTATGTTTAGTGAGAATTAAGTATTAGCTGGAATTATGTCTCACAATATCAGTCCATTAAGAATGATTAAACCCCTTTGTAACAGTACTGAATCTAAATTTCTCTTAAAATAAGTAAGTATATCACAGACATAGATCTAACTCTCCTGACATTAAGCATCTAAAATATACAGTGAACAAATAAAATGTCTTGATGTATATGGTTGGGGAATAAACACAATCCTACTACAATGGAGGATTTATTTTAAGAATTAATTACCAAAATTCAACTTCAGCATCATAAGAGGCATTTTGTATCTGGTTCGCAAAATTTATGTCACGTCATTTGAAGCCATAAAAATTAGCATTCTTCAACCCACTTGCACACAGTATTAGCAATAATGCTTTGCTTTTCTGTAGGTCCTTCCTGCAGCTTAAGTTACATATACGAGTCGCATAATACAATAGTGTTATGTTATTTTTTTACCACGATTGTGGACAGCTGAGATAACCACCACTACAGGAGGTTGAAAAGCTTATAAAAACCATAACATCCTGCAGCTTATGTGAAATTAATGTAGTTAATTTTTTAGTTTTTATAATCTTCAAATTGCAAAGGAGACCTTAAAAAATGCCTATAAGCGATATATTAATTGTTGAAGGTTTCAGCAGAATGACTTTGGAACTTTCAATAGTAATTCACACATACAAATAAAAAGATAAGAAGTTGAGCTTCAGCTTCTCCATGCGATAGAGCTGAAAAATACAATTAATGGCAAAAACAAAATCTGTAAAAGGTTTCCTTACATTCTGACTGATTTTTTTTTTTCCATGAGGTCAAACAAGTAAAACAAAATTATTGCTTTCCAAAAATTTGAACTTTAACACACTAAGAAAAATGGTGTTCAACAAAACCAGTGTGTTTTATTATCTCACTAGGGGGACCAATGTTCTACTTTTGAAATATGAAACAATCAATTGGACTGGTTGATAGGAATAAGAATATCATTTTTTTTATTCTAAATCTTCCTAAAACATTGACTGGAATGGCTGAGACTGTAAGAAAAGTCCAGGCTGGAGTGAGTTCATAAAATTGCATGTAAGACTAAACAACTGAAGAAAAGCTAGGCTAATTTAGCATGATTGACTTTCCATCAAAGAGGTAGATTTAATCCACAATAAAATAGTTTCTTCATAAACAATAAAGAAATTGTGAATTTTTGCCCAAAACAGACTAAGAGTCTCCTCAGCTTACAACCATGACAAAACTGTTGCATAATAGGTCTATGACAGTATGAGTTCGTTGAGTTATGGCTATACATGATATTATGTAGAAGTTGTAATAGGCTAGAAGCGTTACTGAAACTGGCGCAGTCATGAAAAGACGTGAAACACACACACAATTGAAATCTGCTTGTCAACGTAAACGCGCGCGGTGTTGGCTTTGTTAAAGAAAATGTAAAATCTATTCGATCAAGATCGATGAGCTAGAATCATGCCTTAACCCATTTAAAACACCTACCAATTATTAATTAATAGTTTGTGTGTCCTTTGCTGTTATTTCTCACTGCCGATCGAATGATTCAGGCCTGGGTGATAAGCACAAAGTTAGGAATGCATCTAAAAAAATAAATTTTATCAGTTCTGGATTTCGAGCAGTTTGCACTTCGTTAGATCTAGTAGAGTCTCTAGAGAACTAGATCTAGATCTAGATCTAGTGGATCTACTAGATCTAGTACTAGAATCTACCTACCAACAACAGCGATTCGAACGAACACTTCGTACTGCTTAATCCGATCTAGATCACGACTTAAAGGAATGAACGACCTGCTAGGCCTCGTGCAGTTACACAAACCAGTCAGGATTAAATACCTGTGCCTGTTTCCAACAAATGTTATGAAATTGTCAGTCCATATTCCATCACAGGTTGGGAGGCAGGCTTTACGTTGCCCTGTTGTCCACGAGTAGCACACACACACCTCATTCGACAGAAGAGGCCTCAATGAGATATCTCGAACTCGTGATTGGCTAACTTGCATGGAAACGTATTTTAGCTTGTAAACAACTACCAAGCTAAACTGTCATGGCCGCCCAGTAACAGGAAGTGCCATCTGTTCTTAGCAGGACGCCAGTCAAAATTTGAAATAACAGTTTGGATAAAGATCATCACTTACTTAGTCTATTATTTCGTGAAGTATAGAGGTTTCGTAACGTTTCGCTGCTCTCGGGATAAATATGGCTCTCCGTTCGTGCTCGTCCCTGAGTTATACCTACGGTGATAGTTTTTGCATGGACGTAGGGACTGAAAAAGAGCAAGATGAATTTACTTATGACGAGGCTTGGATTGCTGGCGCTTTCTTTCTTGGTTTACTACTTGGAATTGGTCTCGTTGCATTACTTACAAAGCCATTTCTCAATGCCTGGAGAAAGAAAAAGGTAGGAAGACTGCATAGAATTTGTAATGTTTAATTGGAAAGGCATTCTCTGCTGTCATCAGTCTCCAGGTTATTCAAACTGTATCGGTACCTACACTTACATGTAAACATTGCTACTCTTATTCGCAGTATTTTTTTTTTTCATTTTTTTCGTTGACATTTGCTTTCATTCATTCATTGTCGATTCATTCATTCATTCATTTTGATGCTCTCTCTGATTGCAACTTGCCACGACTAGCTGTGATATCTAGATAACAGGAGTTTAAGAGTCTTTGCTTGTTGTATTTGACATGCCATTTGCATTTGCCTTTGTATCTAGTAATATCATTTATGTTTTCCAAACCAAGCACAATCATCTGCTTTGTTCTTTTGGTCTGAGGTACCTGGAGAATGAGCCTGTATGCTGTGTTTGTGTTGAGTTTTATTATGACTATAGGGGCCACAGTGATATTCTGTATTGCCACTAGTAGGGCCACTCAGCTTTCATCACTACCATCAGATAAAAGATTTTATTATTGTTCTCAAGTTTTTCAGAGGCATAGCAAATACTTTTGTCATTTAACTTGTATCCATGTGAAAATGAGCTCAGGAAATTTGAACTCTTTGTTCCCTAGACTTATCACAGAATTTATTCGAATTTATAATTCTATAATAAAATTTGTTCAACTATTTGTATGACAATTTCAGGAAATTACATGTAGATGCAAAAAATGTGCAACATAAGACCAAGTATAATAACAAATTTTAGTGGCAGCAGCCAAGCTGTTGCTAAAACTGTTCATTTTATAACTCCAAAAAGAAAACAAAAAGTTGTAATTTTTTTTTTTTTTCCCACCTCCACAGCAACAGGATGAAGAAGGGTTATTAGGATCACCGGCAAAGGATGAAATCATTGAAGCAAAAGCAGTCAATGGATGGGTATGTTAAGATTAAGTAATTCTTGCAAAATTTGTCAACAATTATGAATGATTTCTGGCTGTGAATTCTTTTCATATCAATCCCAGTTTCATGATCAATTTTCCATCTCAGAATAGTGTGCCATGGTTTATCATGGTGATGCAGGGAATTTCAAAAAGCATGTAACTGTAGCTTGATTAAAAGGAAATTTAAATGGAATAGTATTTCTTATTCAGCAAGTATATTCTCTGAAAATAAAGCCAGTTCATATCATCTTTAATTCAGTTATGTTTTTTTGTAATACATGTATATATGTGTGTGCATGTAATAATGTAGCATGCATTACATCTTTGTTTCTCTGTTTGTCTCATTTACCCTATACCCCTCCCTCCCCCCCCCTAGCTTCCTGACTTACCACCTTTCAGCTCCACTTCTTTGCATTTCCTTCTTTTTCATTGTTAATAGAGAATTCTGTGATCGTTGCCCCTTGTTCTCTTCCTTTTTTTTTTTTTTTTAAATATAGAAGAAATTTTTTAATATTTTAATTTTGTGTTCAACAGGTTGATGGTGGTGGAAACAAAACACCAAGAGATAAGAAAGTATTCTTAAAACCCTCCAGGTTTTGGAGAAAAAAGAAAAGTATAGCTGTTCAAAATGATGAAACTAAGGAAGTAAAGGACAATGATGTGGACCCAGCTCTGTCACGGGGCATGATTGACATTATGCTCCAGACCAACAGGTAAGATCTAATAAGTTTTTGGATGTTTTTTTTATTTCGGCTGCTTTTTCTTTTTGTTTTTCCCTTTTTTTTTCCTGGGCTCAGGTTATTTGTAGAAATGCTTTTTTTTTCAACTGGTCCTGGTCTGGAACATTTTGTTTATGCTCATCCAGTATGTTATATCAGTAATCATAATATGCATAAATGTATGCCAGGATGATGAAGAGAATGTAGGAGAATGATATTGGAAATACCATTATGTATAGCAATCCATGACATAAGACTTTGTTTAAGTCAGAGCTTACAAGCGGGCTCATTAATCTTGATACTGACATTTAAGATAAAGATTCTAATACTATCTCATACTTTGCATTTATGAATCTCAATGGCCAATGTCTAAAAAATGTAAAATACTGGACTTTGCTGTGCCTTTGTGGTAGCAGTTTCACTCCTTGTCTCACATTCAATACAGTGGACTACAGATACTGCAAAGTTCTTAGGACTTCTTCTTCTTTCTCTTCTCTGTCCTTTTGTACTGTCTAGGGGAGAAAAAGCTTTCGATCTCTGGCAAGCTGGATGGTCCAGCTGGGTGGAATGTTGTGGGTCTTCAGGGTTTCTTTCACACCACTGATCCATGTCCTCCTTGGTCTTCGTCTTGCCTTGTATCCTGATACTCTTCTGTTGTATGCTTTGCTGGCAATCTGGTGGGTAGCCATGCATGTCAGATGTATTTAGGACACATTAATATATTCCAAGTTTTCTTGTAAGCATGATTACTAATGAGGTATTCCGAGATCAGTTGCATAACTAAGGAAGTTTTGCTCACATGCAGCTTGTTTATATGGTGTGACATGTCTGAATGCTTATCATTTGTCTTTCATGTGCAGAACATGTACACAAATCAGCATGTGGGTAAAAACTCCTCAGTCATCTGACTGATCTTGAAGCACTTCATTGTTACTTGAACTTTATCCTAAAGCTTCATTTGAATAGTCAAATGGGCTATGGTCTCTGTGGGAAAGCATTTGATTTGTAGACATCTGCCTTTCTATGTGTATGGCCTGTGTGATGTGCCATTTGCCATTTGCAGTTAATACAGCTTAATCTAGTTAGAAATTGACACTCAGAATGTCATGTATCATTCACTGTACAACAAAGTGGTGAATTGGTAATAATCACTGTATGATGAAAAGACAAATCCTTAACTTCTCTGCATGATGATTGGGCGAATCAGTTAGATAGTTTATTGACCAGTTAACCCCCCCTTGTCATGCAGAGAAGTTGACAGTTTGCCTTTTTGTTGCACAGGGGTTGTTATTTATTTGCTTGTTTGCTGTACAGCCAATGACATTAAAATTTGTTATTTGAAAACACTGTGGATATTTCATTCATGTTTGGTCTCTTTATTTTACAAGTTAACAGAGCAATGTTTGATTCATACTGAGATATGTATGGCAAAATTATATTAATTTATGATTTTGTTTCTTCTTTCTTTTGGAAAAATCATGCATTATCTCATTCCATTCATTTGTCCATCTCTATTGCTCATTTATCCATTCAAACCATGCATCCATCCTGTCAGTCTTTTCATCCATCTATTATCCATCCATCATTTATTTATCAGTATGTCCATCTACCCACTATCCTATCCATGTAACATTATCGCAAATCACCAACCGGACAACCACAAACCAGTTCATCCTCCCACCCACCAACCAATAGCTCTATCAGCCAGCCAAATTACCAATGAATCAACCAATCCATAGATCAATCCACGAACTAACCAACCAACTGAACAAGCAAATCAACCAGCCAGCCCAATTGACTCAAACTGAACAACAAGCTGGTCAACAAAGTAATCTTCGTGCACCTATCTATTTGACAAGCCCTTTCATTTATTTATTCATTATTGTTACTCAGTCCTTTCATGTTTATCCATCATTTTTATCCTGGATTCCTTTTTTTTTTCTTTTCTTTTTTTTTTTTGGGTAGGGGCTACTGCGGCCATTGTCCACAATAGACCAAAGGTCTGTCTGCTTGCCTGTTTGTGTATTTTGCATATCAGACAATAATTACTATTGATTATTGTTATCTGAACCACAGTCCAGCAGAAAGAAAAAAAACAACAAACAAACAAAATCATGCTGGAAAGCACAAAGAAACAAAATTCACTTTGGCGGTTGGACATGGAATGCGAAAAAAAACAACAACAAATCTTTGATATTGGAGGAAACAGCATGCTGACAGCATGATGAAAGCAGGCGTGAATAATTGTATAATTGTACCATTATTCATCAATTGGGCAGCAGTGGGACGATTGAATGGCAAAAATTAAAGTGAAACAGTTGCAAATTATTCTGTCTCTCCTCTTTTTATTTCTCCCTATTCCTCTATTTCTGTTTTTTTTTTTTTTTTTATACAGTTTGCCCATAATCTAGCACAATCCCATAGGTGGTCTCTGTTCCCCCCCCCCCCTTTTTTTTTTTATCTTTCTCATCCTGTCCCTGATTTTTTTTCCATCCATCTTTTTTTTTTGTGATCTCCCTCTCCTCCCCCCCCCCTCTCTCTCTCTCTCTCTGTCCTCTCTCTCTCCTTTTTTTGCCATTCAACCTTTTCTGTCCTTTAGACTTTTTTCTATTACTTCTCTCTGTCTCTGCCTCCCTCCCCCCCCCTCTCTCTCTCTTGTTGCCATCGCTTTCAATTCTTTATTATGTACTTGTTCTTCAGTTTACTCTTATCCTCTCCTATTCCCATACCAATCGGGAGGGAGGGAACGAAGAGAGAGAGAGAGAGAGAGAATGAGAGAATGTCTATTGTCTATGATAGTTTTTGCTAGCGTGTCGAAGAAAATAGCATTAGAAAATCGGCTTGTGTCGTGCAGCGAAGCCATTATAGCAATCACCGCCATGTCCAATGTTGGAAGGTAATACATGTACTGGGTAATGCTTTTAGATTTTACCTTCTGTGCTGAGCTGTGCATGTTTTTGATATCGCTATTTTTGGGAGATTCTATTGTTTGTTCAAAGTCTCAAGTTGTAAAGCCAGGTGATCTAATGCTTTCAAGGGTTTAAGTTAGCTTCAAAACATTGAAATTTGTACCCCAATTTAGTTTGATTTTAAGCGTGCAAAGAATAACGTCCTTTGTGGCACACACAAATTTGTTGTTGTTGTGCGGAAAATTGTTGTTGTTGTTTAATCCTTTGGCTTTGAACTGCTGTCACGACCTTATATTAAAAATTTGTTGATTTAGATCTAGATCTAATAATACCGAAACCAAAAGTATTATGTGTCATGGGATTTTCAATTGTTGGGCGAAGGATTTCAAGTAGTTTATGTGCGTGTGTGTGTTTGGTATAATGTCGGTATTTTTTTTTTTTTATAGCATGTCTTGTCGATTCTAAGCATACATCGTTATGCGCACATGCTATGCAGTCTTATGATTGAAATGCCATATTAAGTCGGTGCAATAGTAGGCCTATTTAAACTTTAAATTTTAGGTTCATTTTTTTTTTTTTTTTGTTGGTCTCCAGAAAGACAGGACATATCTATCATCCTGTCCAAATCAGTACCGGTAGGGTCTACACATGATGATATTTACCATTTCCAATGCTCGGTCTCATACATCCATGGCAAAATTCAAGGAGTATGTGTAGACTAGAACGATCCTTATCGGCATCCTTTGTTTGTTTGTTATATTTGACACTTTCCCTTCTTTCAGTTGTTCCTCAGCGTTGCTTGACATTGTATGTATCTCTTGAAGAGCCCCCCCCCCCCCCACCACCCCTGCTCCCACTTTCTGTGTGGCCTCTAGTATAATTCCTGGTAGATTGTGATTTTTATTATTATTATTATTATTATTTTTAATGTGTTGTTTTTGTTTTCAAAGGCAGGCCAAGTTTACTGCGGTAAAGATAATTTTCTGATATTGATTCAGTAATTATTTTCACGTTCTGCCTGTGACAAAACAGATCAGTTTGTAGCCTGAACTATTGCATAACCTTTGCAGCTCGGTGGGGCCTACCAAGAGTGCTTAGGTTGTTTTCACATGAACAGAATCAAACAGAACTGGAAAATGTTCTCTAGTGTTCAAGCCCCATTGAGAAACTGTGGACCCGCGTTTTGCTTTATAATGTCCCAGACTACAAAAGTGGGTCTAAAGAATGAATTTATGGCGAGATCAAGTATAGATTTTATTGTGTTTGAAAGTTCTAAGGGCTGTATAAAAGGGAAAGGCCGGTTGAAACTTGCCATACCAACTTTTGAACACCAGTTCCTGATACTTCTGGCATTGCTTTTATTGGAACATAAAACCAGAGCAGAGAAAAACATTCTTTAAAAAATCACTACTCATTCGATTATTTCCGCAGTGGATAATAATTCAGCTGTTAACATAGTACCGGTTTATTGTTGTTGTTTGCTTTTCCCTCTGGCGGTTCAGTGAGGCAAAATCTTCTATTGCGGAATTGGAAATCGATGTTTGATGAGGGACTGCTGTGAATCCAATTCGGGTTGTGTGTGTATGTGTGCGTGCGTGTGTGTGTGCGTGTGTGTGCGTGCATGCGCGCGCTCGTGTGTGTGTGTGTGTGTATGTGTGCGTGCGTGCGTGTGTGTGTGTGTGTGATTGAATTAGACATTTATAGCATGTGATCCATTGAAAACGATTGAATATTAATTTGATCATTGTTCATGAATGGTTGCGACAATGATCCGACCCCTTCTCTGTCATGGGGTCCACAGCTACGCTTTTGGTATACATGGTCTTATCTTTATCGTAACCAAGTAGAGAAACGTGATTTCTGCAGTAACACACTATTGGACTTGTGGCAAACAGAACCAGATTCTTTTATAGAGAGACACACTGCGTGTTCATGCAGTCACAGACATTTTCCTCTCACTCCCTCCTCTCCGCTCTCTTTTTTCCCCCCGTCATATCCACACACAGTTAAAAACACAACCGACACGACTGCATGCTGCAAACACTGAAATATCCAAGTGTTATCTAAGACAATATCAATGGTTGGTTAAAGCAGAAAGTGAGGAAAAAAAAAAAACTAGATTGATATCGAGGGAATCAAATGGCAGATCTTTCGGTGCTGGTTACATGCCAATCAAATTACATGCCAGCCAGGGTTCGGGTAGGGCGGCCTTGAAAGCATGAATGTAGTGGAGATCGACGACTCTGAATAAGCATAATATTAAACAAAACTAGACAAACTTATAAGCCAATCATTTCACACCTGAGATGCATTTTCTCTTAATAATTGAAATTGTGGATTTATCAATCAGCAGCAACAGCAATGCTACTATGGCGACATAAGGATAAGGGCCAACATGATGAAAGACAAAATAAAGGCGTACACACATACACATATCGAGTTAGATATGAATGGCGTGAAATGGAACATTATCCTCTCTATCCGAGCCGTTAATCCCAAGCAATTTTCTAAAACTTCTGAAAACAGTGCTTGCTCACTAGTGTAAGGGCGACATGAGGTCACACCCTCTCTACTGAACACAATTTATGTTAACCGCATCCGACCGAAGATTTGCTCTCTTCTTTATTTTGCACCTAGAGTGCTTTTCAGTACAATACACGCAGTAGTTATATGGTGGTCTGCCCATTGAATTCCTTTAGGCATTCATTGTTATTTCTTAAACATGAAAACCCTGCTGCTTCATCACTATGACTATGTGGGCCTATTGACATTTTTAGTTATGGTTTTTATAAGCTTTTCAACCTCCTGTACTGGTGGTTATTTCAGCTGTTCACAACCGTAGTAAAAAAATAACATAACACTATTTTTAGATTTTAGGATTTAAGATTGTATCCGACTAGTATTGCTGACGTCAAAGCGTGTAAGTTGCGTCTGGTCAGATTGAGTATGAGACTGCCCTTGATCCCAGGATTGTTCCATAGGGATTAGTTGACCAAAGCAGCTGAGTACGGTAAATTGGTTGCGAAATTCTACTTTTGGCTCAGGTCTATATAACTACCTATATGAGTGCCTGGGTTCAGCCCTATTAGACTTGACAGAAGTCAGATGACATCCGATAATGACTGCATATGCCACCAGAGCTGAAATCTAGTGCAGATCCATTCATTGTCATTGTTTTTAATCAAAGGGCAAAATTTTATAGACATTTGTAGTTGGACTTGCATTTTGTTTCATCATTTTTGACGGCGTATATATACGAGTAATGATAATAATACAATACTAAAGAGTATTTATATGGCGCTTATCCTGAACAATGAGTGAAACATTTATTTTATTTTTTTTTTTATGTTTATTTATTTATTATTGTTATTTATTTAGTTTTGCTTTCATATAAAGCAATACCCTATTTAAATCATCTTTTTTATTTATTCATGTATATATATATATTTTTCTCCGATGGAGAATAAAAAGAGTTCGAAAATTTGGCAGTCACCATCCCTTTATTTAACTCTTATCATATCGAGTTCCACAAATTGTTGTTTGTTTCTTGAAGTGTATCAAACTAGTTGTCGGTTGGCAGTCAGTGACAGTCCCTCTTAAATGTTGATTCTTATCGTTTACCAAACTAGTCGTCGGTTGACAGTCAGTGACAGTCCGTCTTCAATTATGAGACATTTCTAAAGATTGATGATGAAAATTATCATGATGGGCCTAATATTTTGTGATCAACGCGGAAGTGAATATAGCCTGAACTTAATAATTATCACGCCTAGATTTGCATGTGTGCTATATTGATTTTGGAGAATCAGATTATGTAGGGACCGGCCCTAGATGTTTCAAGGCCCAACTGGAAACGACTTAATCGTTGCCCCATATTCGCAGCTAGTACCATATTGAGATCACTTGTTTATTAATATTTGTTATTTATTATTTGTGTGGAACAAAGAAATCGATTGATTGTCGATTTGATTGATTGTTTTATTCATTCATTCGTTCATTCATTCATTCATTTATTCAGTTAGTCAGTCGGTCATTTAGTCTGTCATTCATTCATTCATTCATTAAAAAAAAAGATGCCTCTTCGACACAAGGAAATCTACTAAACTAATTGAACAGATTTCAAGGTTTAATTTAAGCGCAAAAAATGCAAGACCACGCCAATCTTACGAAAGCAGTTGTGAATACCAGTTCACAGGAAAACTAGCAGAAACCTACGATAAATATAAGAGTAGCCCTCTCAGACCTGTTTGAGTAGAAAATTAATTAAAAGAAAATGAAAACAAAAATTATTTTAATAGCCCAGCTGACACACAGCCTTTAGTCCCAGATCACCCTTAATTCTGTTTAGAATTTAATTATCGATTCGATTCAAATCTCTTCATCTTGACGTGTAAACGTATCTTACCGTGTTTGACACAAGATAGCCATAATCGTGCTGATGCGTGGGTAACCCCAACACAAACAAACTAACTCAGAGATTATGACCAAGTAAAATCAGATTGCCTCCACCAAAACTGATTATATTACATGTACTGTATATATATATATGGCATTTGAACACTTCCAGCAAATTTTGAAAAGAATATAAGTGCAATGGAGATGACATGCTACAGACAGCTATTGGGAAAATCTTTACATATATCACCGAACAAACTTATGAATTTCGACGAGAATAAGTCAGGCTATTCGTTCATACAGGAGACTATGTCTGTAGTTAAGACAAGGGGACTGAAATGGTAGGCCCCATGGTTCCATCAATGGTTCCATCACAATAATTCAAATTGAGGCCTGGCGAAAGCAACTCTGTACGGTACAGCGGGCCGTATCAGGAGGCAAGGCACGCGTGAGAAGGTAGATTTACAACATTAACTTCTCCGAGTCAAAATGGTCAACTGGGGACTCCGACAAAAGGCGGAATGTCACTGAATCCTCCAATGGGGGGACGCAGTGGCTCAATGGATATGGCGTCTGCTCATGGAGAAAACAGTGTCGGGATCGAAACGCGGGTTCTGCATCGGGGGATGA
>JBCAUA010520901.1:0-16858 GCA_038406235.1 Peronia verruculata | reverse complement strand
GAAACATCTGATGAAAGAACCCACTCTTCCTCTGAAGACCGTCACCTGTCTCGTTCCACCTGAGGAGTTTTCCTACCACCATGCTTTTCCTATTATATTCAAATACATGTATTACAAGAATTATATGTAAAATCATTATTACATGTATTCATATCATGTGCCAAGACTAATTTAGTGGCACAAGTTTCAGCCCATAATTCATTATAACACTAGGGGTGAAAGTAAACTTTTCTTGCGGGAGCAGAGAAATGTCGCCTATTTGTTATTGAGACATAATGAAATGAAGCATATCTTTAACCTTTTCAATAATTTGACAAAGTGATTCTACCTTGATGACCAACAAATTAGAAATAGAAAATGAAATTTTAATCAAAATGAAGGAATAACTAGTAATAGTAATACTGCTAACTTCAATGGTAGCAAACGGATAGTTTCTCCATGTGTAAATTTTATAAGATACAGATGGATGCATGTTATTCTGAACTGGGTATTAGAAATGTATGTTAATTTTTGGTAATTTAAAGCATTGCCCAAAGAATTTGATACCATTCTAAAAAATTTGACAGTAAAAAAGAAATTAGCACCATTTCTATTACAAATGAAAAAATCTCTTGAAGTAACAAAATGCCCTCACACATATTAAAGGAAAAAGCGAGTTTTGAGATATCTTAAAAAGCAGGAATGAAGGAAAGACTTAGCGAGTGTTCTTTTACACTGAACCATCATCAAATACTATCTCTGCCGCATGTTTTCAATTTGACTATTTCCCATCTTCAAGTTCAAAACATAATTATTCCTGATCATTTGTCAGGCATAAGTAATATATGAATGTAAGTAGACAACCCTTCTTTCTCCTAATACTGACTTGAACTTTATCAACCACACACACTAAAAACACAGACTACTTGAACATTACGACAGACTTGACAAAAACAGAAATTCCACAGTTGTAAACAGTTTATCACTGGTCTTAATGGCTAAAGAAAACAAGAAATAAAAATGGAGGCAAATTAAACTAATAGGAAACGATTCAATAGGCATCACACAACTTGCCTTTTCTATGGGATGAAAAATAAGGGTCTAGTTGTTAATTATAAAACCAATTAACTGACCCATTCTTTTTTTCATAACATGTAGAGGAAAGGATAAATGTTTGTAAGATTTTCTTGGGAAATCATTTTATGCTGACCTAGCCCTATTTTTCAGCTCTGATTTGTTTTTTCTGAGTGGCTTCCATTTGCTACATGCACTCTTGGTCTGTGAATGCCATTCATTAATTGCCATGAATATAAAAAAAAAAATGAGAGATGACAGGAATGTAGCAATGCAAAAAACAAAACAAAACAAAAAATCCTGAACACAACAAACTAACAAAGAAACAAAGCAACAACAACCAATAGAACAAATCATTGTCTTATGTCCTCAATTTATCTATACATTTTCCGTCCATTTTTTATACTTTCTACAAGTTGTGACGTATACTATTTTGGCTTTTTGCAAAATAATGAGAACAGTATTTTGCACAGGTGACTGGTCAATCGAAATCAGTGCCACAGCTTCTAGGCTTATCATACTTATCTCCAAGCACTGAGTAGTTATTAGAGCAAATAATGGCCATTGTGCGTAGTATAATTGTTAATTTCTGGTCTATCAACTACAAACACCACAACAACCTATGATCATAAATTAAGCCAAATGTATTATTTGTCAGTTATCTACAACAATTTAACAACTGCAAGAAAGATCTCATGTTCAGTTTTCTCCACCAAAGATGATTGCCGAACAGAAATGTTTAATGTTCACAAAAATTCAGTCCACATACTTTCCTTGCAGGGGTGGCATTATAATTTTTTTGGTCAAATCTGAAAGAGGTGTCTGCTTTGATTTGAAAGTCATTACATGTTTTCCCTCCTGGTCACGATAACTTCATATGGTATTGGCATATTGGTAATGCCTATTTTGACTTTTGAGAAATCAGGCTGAAAACCTGACGGCAAGTTGAACGACAGGAGTTGGAGTAAACCAGCAATGATATACACTAGCTCCAACTTGGCCAAGGATTCGCCCAGACAGGCTCGGTGACCCATGGAGAACGGAAACCAGCCTTTGTGCCGTGCAATCAGCTTATCCTGAGTCTCACTCATAAATCGCTCAGGTTTGAAGACCATAGGCTCCTCCCAGAGTTCAGGATCGTGCATTATTCCATAGGTATTGGTGATAACTAATGTCTTCGCCGGAATATCGTAGCCTCCTGAAAATGAGATATGAGACGCAACTTAATGAAATCGGTTGCTCAGCAAATTGACGCAAAAGGAGAAATCATGATTTTTTTTTCCAATAGTGAGTAAATTTTTAACTCAAATTTTCTGCTTGCAGAAAGCTTGTCTATGTCCATCTAAAAATGTATGTCAGAGTAAAACTTGCTGGAATATATTGAGTGAAACTTCAAAAATTGTAATGTAGTGACATGACCTGAATGTGGACTAGCATGAATTAACAAAAGTCATCGTCCATTTTCTCAGCAGGTCACCCCTCTAGTCTTTAATTGTCAATATCCTGACTTCTACTTACAGTAGAATTACAATTTTTTCTTCAATGGGAAATGAGATAAATAAGCTTTATAGTGATACCAATAACTCTATGTGCTCAAAAATTCACCAGTACTTGATTTCATTGTGGTATGCCTTGTATCACCATGGCCATAAGAAAATTGCCAAAGTTGTTTTCAGTGGGGCAATTTAACAAATTCATTTTTCCTGAGTGATGTTTAGCCCAAGTAACAAAAATCCTAAAAAAAAAGTGTATCTGCTTATGAGGATGAGCTCTATAATTTTTTTTTTTTCCAACATGTTTGGTTCACAGTTATGATATAGTGCTACTTAAATTATTCAAAATCCCCAGAAATGACGTGCGCTATTGTCTTATAGCAGGTGATGGGTCAGAAATTTGACTGAAGTAGCAAGTCCATTTTATTAAACATGAATATAATACTTTTGATTTATTATACGCCTGCTGTCATAGTGTGTTGAAAGCAAATGCCTGAAGAGTGGTGGATGGGGTAATTTATTTTGCTGAAGATTCACACTGTGTTGAAGCTAAAAATAATAAATACATTTATCAATTCAAAATTACATGATACTTTACAGCCTACTAAGGTTGGTCAATGTATTTTTTATTTTTTTGGGGGGTATCATGTAACAATCATATTGTAACTATGTGGATAACATGAACGTACATCATTTCTCTTTCACAATGTATCAGATATTCTATTTATAAGAGCACATATGATACTAAAACTGTGATGACGTATCAAACAAGTAAGCTATGCACACATATTTTATTTAAAATCTTTCCTTCAAATACATCCCAGACAAATTCATCTAAATGATGTACCGCCACTTTCTTGGCGACACTGAGAAAAACAATATAAGAACTGTTGATTATCAATCAAACTTTTGAAAATGTGTTGGAATAACTGATTGAGAAAAGACTTAGAAACACATGGGAACGATGATTCAACATCAGATTCGTATGAGGATGTTTCTTCTGTCTGCTCTGAATATGAATGAATGAATGTGTGAGAGGAGGAACATTAAAACCAAACATTATCATCAGTCCGCGCCTCCGGTTTTCCCGAACAGTTCTGATCTCGCGAGAATGGTTAATACCTCACTTGAATACAGGAACGGGATTTCGCGAGATTTAGGCAGAGTAGCTAAAAATAGAGGCGCGGACTTCGCAGCACTGCATATAAATAATTTATCAATCTATTAAGAAGACAATCTCCCATTAAGGATAAATGAGTAGTGACATGATGAAATCAGGTTCTCGTCAAACTTTGAGCATATGGAGTTTATTGGCATCACTGGGAAGATTATTAATTTCACTTTTGATGCATGACAAACGTCTTGTTCAGCCTTAAGTAGAAGTAGAGCTATTGGCAAATAAAGATGATTGGGGGAGGGGGGGGGGGGGTGTAAAAAATTCATTCACTGTTGAAAAACACGTGGTCTTTCTCTGGTTGCCTCGGTTTGACAAGCGCCTCATTTCATTGTGTCACATCTCAAATACAGTTTCTCTTTACCTTCTTGTATGTCTTTCGCAATGAGCAATTGAGTCGCAAGTTGCTCGAGGCGATCACAAGTTACGGCCCTTTCTCATTATTTTCCAACTCAGTTACCAAATTTTTCTTTTCAGGAGAAAAAAGACTGAATTTACGTTTTGTGGAAAGCAAATTAAAAAATGTTGGTATCTCAGTCGGAAACTAATTAGAAACGGCCGTAACTTGAAATCTCCCCGATTGACTTCTGACTCATTTGCCCTAGGCGCGAGACATACTGTATCAGAGTAAACTTACCTACTGTGGTGTCTCTCATTGTTTCGTGTGGAACACCTAGAGGTACAACATAATGCAATCTTATTGTCTCAAGCAAAGCTGCCTCTAAGTGGACCAGCCTGGACCTGTGCTCTCTCCCTGGAATTTCACTTCCTGCTCACAGAGTAGACATTGTGGTTTAACTCATCAAAACAAAACTGACTCAACTGACAAAGACATATAATTCTTCAGATTCAAGTTATTCCTTACATTTTGTACCATCCACATTCGTTTTTATCTATTCTCTCAACAAACTGCGTACTGTAACAAATGTCAAAACTATTCTCTCGTACAGCAAAATGAAATAAGCAGATTTTCATTTTCACCTGAAATATTGTCTAACTGTTGAAGTGCAGCATTTGGTTAGATTTTGTTAAAAAGATATAGCCAGAGGATGAGAAAAAATGAGAACAATGGATCTCTATGGCAGGAAAAAAGGTAAAAATGTTTGACATAATTTATAAGTGTTACCTAAGATATGGTGGGCGAAAAGGCATGAAAGTATTTCAAGATGTTGTACTTTCCCATTCTCAGTAGGAAAATCAACAAATTATGCAATGTCTTACCTACAACCTCATCTATTTCCTTTTGGATTTTCTTCTGCACATCTGGATAAAGTGCCATCATGAAGAAAAACCAGTCCAACGTCACTCTGGAGGTATCCAAGCCAGCTGTACAAATTGAGGTTTACAGAAATTCAACAATTACATGCTGCAATAATTCATATACCTGTTAAAAAAAAGTCCACAGATTAAATTCCTCAAACAACTCAATTTTGTTTGAGGAAGCACAAAGAGGCACATGCTTGTTGTTTCACTATATCCAATTCATCTAATTAGTCCACACCAGCAAGTAACTGTCTGAATCATAATTTTCCAGTCATACGTGATTCTGCTGGATCTTCTGTAGAAGAAAGAGACAGTGGATCGCAGAAGGGTTGGAGTGAAGATTTAATTGAGGCCGAATAGGGTATATAGAGGTGAGATCCTTTGGGTGATAGGCAAATACAAGGAAGGCAAGCAAGATTTTTGGTCACTAGGACCTTCCTCAGGCTTTAAAACATAACAGATATATAATACATTTTGCACTAGTGATGCTGGTATGGCAAGTGGCAAGAGCCAATGTATGAAAACAATGAATAAAATAAATTATTGAATGTACATAGATAACCAGACTAACAATCATTATACTTTATTTCATTTCATTTGCCCTCATTAGACTTTCTCTTTTTTATTTATTCATTTATTTGTTCCTTTATTTAACTGTTTGTGTTAAAAGAAATGAAATAAAATGCTATTAAGAATTTAAACAATACATACTCTCTTGTATATTTTTCAGCTTTGAAACATATACTGTACCTCCAAAAACATCGCCCATGATGTGAACAGCATGAGTTTCTGTGAACTGAGCTGCGAGAGCGGGATTTTCTTCTCTGATTGTCTGGTGCGTAAGAATGATCTGATCTGTCAAACTGTTTATGTTGTCTGTTTTTAGGAAAATGATTAAGAAAACAAATACAGTGCAGGTTATTCTTACTGTACAAATCTCTATTTGGGAATAAAAAAAGAAAATCTGAGGCAGAAAGGAAAACCATCTATGTTCGAGAATGTCTAAGATCTTAAACTTCACATATAATACAAGTAAAAAGTTATAAGATTCCAATTATCAAATCATTGAGTCTAAGAATAACAATTAAGTGATAATATCATTTCTATAAATAATACTGTAGAGTCGCTCACTCAATTTTAGAGAAAACAATTAAATAAATGAATCTCACAGTTAGAAAGAGTAAATGGTCATCTATGTTTTACGTTCTGTAATACGCCTTTCAACTTCCTTGTGGAAGTTATCTCAATTTATCTATGTTGGTAATAATGAAGACCCTAAAATAGCTACAAACAATTTTATCAATGTGATATGAAATTCATTAATAAAAATGAACCTGGGCTGCTTACTCTGAGGACAAATTCATGTCGAAACATATTGATGTAATTCAAGGAATTGGAATGACATAGCTAATCACAGAAAGAAAATTCCTTTTGGATGCTCAAATACAATTTTCAATAACAGTTCCATTGAGATGTTTTGAGAAGACTATATCTTTGATCATTTCCTGACTACACTTGCAAAGGTATTAAAAGGTCAAATCTAACCTGAATCAAAGTTTTCTTTATGCTGGTCATATTGTTTATGAATATACTTATTGAAGTAATTCATAGCTTCAAGTGTGGTCTTATATCTTTTTGTAGGCCACCACCTCAAAGGAGGGATAAAATCCTCTGCAAAGCCGTTGCCAAACTGTTCCGAAGCATTATCAAAAGCAGCTATCACCTTCAGGAAGCTTGGATCAGTGAATGACATACTGACATATGAAGAAAAAAGACAAATGCATATTTTTATTCTCTCCCATCTGTCCAACTTTGCTGCTGCTTTACTCAAATGTTTAATAAATAACCATGTTATCATCTCTATATCTCAAACTATGAAGGATACTCCACAACTCTTGGCAAAACAATAACCATTTATTAAGAAAAGAATCCCAAATCATTTTCTATGTGTATGTCAAATGTAAAAAAACAAACAAACAAACAAACAAAAAAAAAACTGCATAATGATACTTCCGACATCTTCCACGTACAAGCTTCCAGAAATGGGATTATTGCTATTTTGGTGCCTTTTTTTTCCAGGCCTCAAAGTATTTAAGGAATGACAAAACTAATGAAAATATTATCAGACTGCAAATGTTCACCAGCCTACCATGGAATCTCTTGCTCTATCTTGAATTTCTTGCTATCTAATAAATCAGGGATGTCAATCTGTCTACATAAAAAAGTAGGAAAGTTCTTGGTATATTCTTAAGCTGCATGTAAAACTGAAGAATATTAATGGTAGATAATACCGCATTTGGGGCCAACAGAGAGATTACTGACAGCCAAAAAGTAGGAAATCTTACTGAAGTAGCAAATTTCACATCCCTGAATAAATGCAGTGACATGTGTAAGGCCAAGACAAGTTATGATCATCACCATAGACATATAACATGAATACGCAAAAACAATTTCTTTTTTCTGTCTGACAGTAAAGAAAAATGTTCTATTGGAAATGACCTCAGTATTACTTTACTGACAGTGTTCCATATTGAAAAGATATAATTTCATATGTTCTTGTCAAAACAATCAAATTGTTTGTGGCCATCTCCATCTTCTTGTTTGCATGGCGAACATTTACACTGATGCTGCAGTAGAAGAGAATATCCAAGCCATGGATGTGCAATGTCTTTGAAAAATTCTGGGCATCAAAAACACTTAACAAGTCACCAATGACACCATCTGGAACACTTTAGAGCCACACATATGATCCTAAAAAAGAGCACCTAACCATTGAAAGAAGAAAAAAATTTCCGCAGGAGGGCCAATTTTCGAGATTCAAGGACCTAGCTAGGATAGTTCCTCCCAGCACCATAAAAGAGCTAAAAGAAGAGGATGACAGAAAAGGGAGATCATCGTGGCTCATGTGGTTTGGTATCTGCTTTGTGGTGAACAACTCACATCGTAGATCGTGAGTTTGATCTGCAGACCCCGCTATTGGGGGATGGAGGGATACAAAGATCGAAAGACCTCCATTGTTTTCAATGACTCAATGGCCCCCTGGCTTGTTCTGGGTAGGGAAGCCTCTCATCTAGTCTTCTTGGATTAAGGTCGAATACATTTTGGAAGTCACGTGTGCACCCTATGGACTTCAAAGACACTTGCCAGTAAAAAAATGATGAACAATAGGTGGAATGCCACTGTCTGGGCAAAATTTCAAAATTTCTGCAAACAAAAATTTCAACAAAAAAACAGGCAGCCATTTAAAGCTGAGATAATCTTTCTTACTTAGGAACGAAAGGTTTAAGAAGAAAGAAAAAAAAAAAAAGAGAGAAAAAGCAACTGGCAGACAATGTCAAAGGGTGGAAAGAGTTAGCTTTGTTATGACCCTAATCTAGATTACAGGCTGGAGGAATAAAGATGTCAGATGGTGACGGAGAGAGTTGTCATAATCCAATGGCCTAAAAGGCTATGGAATACATAAAGATGAGCCGGTAAGCAAAATCCACTTAAGTTATATATGTTTTACGAACATTATCTTCAAACTGGAGGCAGCCAGCCATATGAACAGCATGTTATGATACACAAAATCTAAATGTCATAGCATAATACTGATCATAGCTGAAAAGGTTTATTGATCTAAATTTTTTTTTATGTACATGGCCACCTACGTTTTACCAAAGCACAAGCCATGTAAAATGTTGAATATGCTCAGACTCAGGTGTTTATGAGGATTGAAAGCTCCTTTTTCTGACAGTAAGACTTCAGTGACTTGTTGCAAAGCCTCATGAACTCGATGTTCCAGTTGAGTTCCTGTCAAATACTGCCTGTGAAAAAATTAAGCAGCACAGGCGATGCATATAATATAAATAATATTAGTTTCTATCTTTCATATGTTTTAAAGAAATGCCATTTAGATTACAGACACATAAATCAATAACCAACATGAAAATATTTATGCTCACATTTCATTTGTAACAATATCAAGGTATGAAGAGGTATTATGACTAATATATAGATGTATATAATAATATATATATATATAACTATATACATACATAACAACTACACATATAAATTTATATATCATATAGAAGCAAACAAAAAGCCTGACATTATAAGTTAATATAATTTGCTGAATGTCTGAAAACATGACAAGTGATTTTGCTAGACAGACTGCGAATGAATTCTTAACTTATGTTGTTCTATTTGTGGTAATCTCGTGAGTTTAAAAGATACTCCATTATGAGCACTCTTCTTCTCTCTCTTATTCTATTAAACATGGATTCAGAAAACTTTACCGATATCCCAAATAACTGGTTTCTAGATATTGTTAGTTAAGTGAAATTGCATGCACTAGTACCTCAAGGCTTGGGTTGCAATGCGACGTTGATATTTCCACAGCTCTCCATACTGAGAAAATGTAATATCTTTATTCCCATCACTAACTTGTGCCACTGGAACAAATGATAACAAATTCAGATAAAGTTCATGAATTCAACAAATGAACTCTATTTCTCAATCTATTTTTACAATTTAATCTTTATCCAGGGATACACTGCGAGCTCAGTTCTTTGTTGTCCAATCTCCATTTTGGGCGATTTGGAGAATACATATGTCATGTGAAAAAGAGATAGTAAATCGGCCATATACTGTAGTCATTTCAGTGATCACTTGCTCAAACAAGTACATTTTGAAAATCATTTTGTCCTATTTCATAAGCATAAAAACAGTTGCTAAACACAACTCATCAATTTTCTCAAAATGAGAAAAATGGAGATAGAGCAACTGAGAACTGAGCTCACAATATAGGTGTGGGTATAAATTACTTACACTAGCTCAACCACTCTTGAATGAATTTTTTTTCATGTACAAAGGAAGTCTATTTTATTTTGGATTATTATGCCTTTATTTAAGCTTCTTACAATAACTATTTCCATTACAAAGAATTATCTAGGAAAGATGAATACACTTTTTGGAAATTTGATGGGCCTTCAATAACTCTTTCTGACAGAAAGTAGAATGGTTATAAAATATGATTCACTATTGAGGGAAGAAAGCTTAAATACCTTGAATTAAACAAGACAAAAAGACAATATTGCAATATAATTTTATCAAGATAGTTGGATTACAGCTGCATTTAAATAATAGCACTGTGAATAGTTGATTACTATTCTACTGTCACTGTATTTATTCAGATTGTACCTTCTCCATTATATGCCTTTGTACTCTACTTTTACAAGGAAGATTTTATGTGATTATTCATATTGATTTATTAAAAATTGTGAACATGTTTACTCACAATCATTTACATAAGCACTAAAGACTGACTGTCACAGTGCTCTCATCCTTTTACTCTGAATTAATTTCCTTTCAATTCTGAAGGCAAGAACATAATTTTGTTCTCTCAAACAGTGATTCAACCATGGCCAGATGTCTGCATTTCAGTTGCAAGTTTAATTCCAGTTTAATTAGTACAGTGAAACCCTACAATTCTCAAACACTTTTTACACAGTTTTTTTTGCATGAAGTTTTATCATTTCTGTCCCCAATATAGGCCCTGATTTACTTTGTTTTAATTCCTTTCATTTTGAAAGAGAAAGCATCAAGGAAATGTATTTAATTGTTGCCATTCAAGTATAAGATAATATTTGCATTACTTTAAAGAAATTAATCATAAGAGACTCACAGGAATATAAATAAGGCCTCCCTGAAAAATCTGACCCCTGAGAGACAAAAGCCTCAGCCACAACTTCTGGAGTATTCAGCACCACAACTCTTTTGGGTCCTGTAAAGAAATAAAATTAAGCAAAGAGGGAGAAAATAACAAAAAGTTTTCTTGCTATTAAGAACTAAGAAACATAACATTTTTCCAATCATCTGAACAGGAAGGATTTCAGTAACAGATTATGCAAAAACTTTACAAGGTAAGATAACTTATGAGATGAACCCTGTTGCAGTCTCCAACATAATGGACATACACTTACATATCTTGCAAAAACACATTTGATAAGACTGAATAATAAAATTTACAATTACAATGGTCTTTAACTAAGAACCAGCTGCCTAAGAGCCCAGTCCATCCATGTGTCTGTTCCTGCTGTGAAAAGCAATTTTGCTATACAATTTACTCCTCTAAGAATTCACTTCAAAAACAAAATCTGCTTAGGTGCCTGGCATTAGGTCAAGACACACGAGTACTCCTTGTGAAATTTCAGATCAGATTGTCCACTTGAGAGAAATGCACAGTGCTAGATGTGCAGTAAAATGGGAGGGGGTTGGAGGGAACAGGAACATGAGGAGGGGAAGATAAAAGCTGATGTATGATTACACAATGAACCCCCCCCCCCCCTCCATATCTTTAATAGACAACACATGGGGCACCGCCCGTGATTGGCTTTGTGTACAAGAAGGAGTAAGTTTAGCCTCCCCCAGTTGTTTTCCTATTTCAGTCAGTCTGGCTAATTTTAAATAGTTGAGTCACTCGGCCAGGAATTATCTGCAGGACAACACTGCATTATGTTTCACATAGTCTGTCAGAATGACCCGCGTCGATGCACCTGAACAGAGAAATTGGGGGCTGATGAATGTGACAAAGTGGTCTGACAACAATGAGTTTGTCTTGCAGAAATTGAAAGAAGACTCATCTCAAGATAAAGAAAAAATATCACTCTTATGGGCAGATCAGAAGTATATCAGCGTGTTGTGAGTTGAATTGGAAGATCTATGTGCTAAACGGTTCCGTTTTGCCTAATTTTAGCCAGAGATGAGAGACTATTCTTTATCTCATAAATTTACAATATCTCTGGCTAGTTTTAAAGCTAGTTTGAAACTTTTTTTCAGGACATGAAAGGGTATGAACTGAGATTTTACGTATGGTTATACATAAATTTGGCAGAAAATTGATATGTTGCTCATTTTCACAGTCTGTGAGACATATCCTGTTTTCATTCAACAACAATACTGTTACTTGAAAACTCATTCTGCCTTTGAACCATGGGACTATTGGTGAAATTATACATTAAGAAAGGTCAGGAATTTGTCAGATCTAATTACAAGATACATAATGTAGCCTACACAGGGGCGAAAGCTGTCCTTATTCGCACAGATAAACTTTTTAAAAGTTTTAACACTTAGTTTTAGCTACGGCAATGATCAACTAATTACAGCAATCAAGACAGTGGTGAGGTAGGTTGCATAACTTTTCAATCTGACTAAGAGCCCATCCATGTAAGAGCCCACTTTTTTTTTGTTCCTGACGATCAGGCTCTTGTACATTTAATAAATCTATATTCCTCATGGTGTAGACTACTTACCAACATAAAATGTGATAACTGGACCAAATTTCTTGTACCATTCACTGAGTTTCTCGTGTACTGAGACCTTTCTGAATTCTGAAACAAATAAAAAAAAAAAGAAAGAAAACACTAAAGCACACAAGTTATGGCGAAAGAGAGGAGGATCACTAATCATTCAAAGCTACAAATTTTCAACAGTGAGAATAACATTATATCTATGGTTAAGACTAATCTCATGATTAATTCTGATGCTGTTTTCCTTAGTTCAGCAAACTGATTAACTTGCTCATTAATATTTACATCGGTGCAACATATAAATAATTTGCTTGCCTTGCTTTAAATTCAGCATAGCCTATAAAATAATTTCCATAAATAAATAGAGGCCGAAGAAAAACAAAAGGGCAGATCCACAATGTGTTAATTCCTATGCTGAACTGGCAAAAACTTCTCAAAATGTAACTTTTAGTTTCAACAAGTTCAGTTTACAGTCCATGAAATCTCGATGGTGATATATCCTCCCCTTCCTCTCCCACAAAATATACTAACCAAAACAAACAAACAAACAAAAATAGGGGGACACCTTCATATTTATAAAGTAGGCCTACATAAATTAATGTAAAATTCATATTGATCACGAAGAAATCACCCTATTGAGCTAATACTACATCACTAGCACATAAGGTGCATCACAATCTGTAATTATATTGCAATGACTATTGATCATAACTGCATATTTCAAAGCTGAAGACCAAACTGTCATCAGAAATGAAGCAGTGCCATAGATTTACATGTCATTATTGTTTACCTGTTATGTTACCCAGAAGGGGAAAGGGAGACGGTCCTGGAGGCAGTTTGTAGTTAGTCGCTGTGAGATACTTCCAGGTCAAAATCATCACCACTGCAATTACCAGAACTTGCACACCACCCAGATATGCGAACAGCGAAAGTATCAGTTCCAACATTGTAGACTGCCCTGAATTCAAGAAATAAAACTGTAACAACCTGGTCGGTTCGCTATTAAAAGAACAAAATACACATGACCTACTAGCCTAGATCTATGTGTGGAGGGGGGAGTAGCCTACACTGTATTTTCATGTTATTAGTGCTAGGCCCACTGGCGGCTGCATGTCATGAAAATTAGACCTAGATCTAGATCTAGATATGGTACGCCTATCTAGTGGAGGTTGGTAGGCCTACTTTTTCGCCCTATGTACTATTAGATCTACCAGGCCTATTTCGCCCACCTAAGACCTAAGATAAATCGGTCTTTTTTAAGGTCTATAAATTAGTTTAACCCGTGAAACATCGAAAGATGCAACAAAACATAAAACTGTGGATATTTCATTGGTGAAACTAATTTTAAGACCTTATGTTGGCGATGATTGTTCAAAACATTAGATCTAGATCTAGATATTAGATACAGACCTACGTGTAGATCTAGACCTAGACTAGATCTAACTTTTTTGCTCCATGTCAAAGTCTGTTTAACAAAAAAAAAAAAAAAACAAAACGGAAAGGTTAATAAAGCAAGCAAACGAAGAGAAACGCACCTTTACGGAACCTTGTTTCCCGTGTCCTAGACCTACAAGTAGCCTTACTAATCTACTAGATCCTAGATCTGTAGATTCTAGATCTACATCTAGAGTACCGTACCAAAAGATATAGCCTATAGTAGGCCTATTATTAGTATAGGCCCACAGGTCCAGCTGGGTGTTGTTTTCATCTGAACTTTGACCCTTGTTTACAACTTGACTTGACTGAAAAAGCACTAGCCAAGAGCTGTTATGGGCCAAGCGCTTCAGCAGGTAGTGATCGTAAGCTACGATGCCACAACCCTCACCCCCACTAGGTTGAAAGCGTTGATGTACGGTACTGACGGTACTAAGTTAGTTTAGTACATCAATGCTTGAAAGTAAAACGTAGACTAGTACAGAACGTACACATATATCACACTCATGGATCGTTTTAACTGATGTTGTCAATTTTTATTCCCCATGTCACGTATTACCGAATAATTATATAATTTTGAAACATTTGTTTTTGAATTTGATCCACCCAGAGAGTCAGGTTGTCTTTACAGTGATGACATGGTGCTTTCCGTCATGGGAATCAAGAAGGTATATTGTATGTATCTACTCTACTGCCTTCTGTACCGGTACTTATTGTTTACTGACCTCAAACTTCGATACAAGTTTTAATTCCATAACGCGTACTTCATTAAACTTCACTAAAATTAAATTAAAGCTGGCCATGCGAGCCGACAAAACTGAATGTAATAGAATCATCATTCATAACAAAGGTTTCTCATTTGAAAACTTTTGGAGCCTATAATTCGTAGATCTTTGGATAATGATTGGATAATATAGATTGGCGCATCTAAGGCGGTTGAGACCGTGGGCTGAAAAATAATGAAAATACGTTTGATTACATGCAGATAACATTCTATTAATATTCCTCTGATATTCTGTTACAGTTGTTCTGTCAGCCACGATGGTGGTTATTGGGTAGGCTGTAGTTAGACACTGTGTCTTTATGATGCTCCAGCGTGTCCGTGGGAATACAATTGTCTATTGTTTTGAAATATTCTAGCTGAACGTGAGAAAAGTATTGACGCTGACGTGGATTTCCTGCTGTGACAATAAAGAGAGGTTATAAAAGATTATACCTGGGCTGTATTTACTAGTAGCAAAGCTGACACCAAAATGTATCTTGGTCGCAAGGTCCCGAGGATTAGTTTCAACTTATCATGCTTGACACTCTTATATTGGCTGTCTCTTCCTCCTGTAGAATGCGACACTGTATCCGTGGTTGTCCCAGGTAAGATTTACATTAGTGTTTTTGTCCGTCCTCCCATCCATCTATAGATAGCTAAATAGATAGATAGTCAGATAGATAGATAGATAGATAGATAGATAGATAGATAGACAGACAGACAGACAGACAGACAGATAGATAGACAGATGACAAGAAGATAACATCAGATAACAAATGACCTTCAAATTCACCTAAATGGAGACTTGCAAACGAATGTTTAGAAAACAAACCACACCCCCCAAAAAATTGCATATCATGTTGGAGAGATGTAAGAAAAAGCCTATCTTAAAGAATGAAAGTAAGAACAAAAAATACAACCATAATAATGTAAAAAAAAAAGCACACCCATGCATGTCATCCGGATGTTTCCTTTCATGTCTACGCTGCGCCTTCCTCATTCAAACATGCATAGGGCGAAGTTTTACGTCTAACACAACATTTCAAGGAGAGCCCGCATCTGCTTTCAGAAACCGTAATCCCCTAACAGGGCGATGAGTTCACAGTCTTCAGGTGCAAACTCAGCGTGAAACAAATGACTGTCGCCTTCCTGTTTTTGTTGTTTTTGTTATTGTTGTTGTTGTTGTTGTTGTCTTTGCTGCTGCTGTTGTTTTGTTGATAAAGTTGATATCTGGCCAGTAACAGCGTGTGATAGATGTTTCTTCTCATGGGTAAATAAGATCGGGTTTCAAAGCCCACAGAAAACTAGGTTCGACGTCTAACTGGATGTCTGCGTTTGAAAGCAAAATACAAAAGAAGAGTTTGTGGAAATTTGGAGATATCACGGAGGTATGGATAAAGTGCGGACAATATTTTCATTTTTGGGGATAAATAAAGTTAAATTTCTATAATATTTTATCATTTCCTGGCTTTGAGGGTGAGTCATTAGATGTTTTACCTTTTTCATCCACAGAATATGCTTCACCACTCTATGAAATGTGGTAAATTTATGAAGCATATTGGATCATCTTCATTAGCTATAGAGTTCTGGTGTTCTGTATACGATTTCAATCTGACATAGTCCATTTCTAAGCAAGTCTGACAATGTTAGAAATAAGTGTGCTTAGGACAAGATAGAAAGCCTGTAACACAAGCCTGCAAACAACTATTTGATCTCAGAAATGTTCCATATAAATAATTTTCTCAACCTCATCAGATAAATGTCTGGGATATTTACGATAGCCAGATTTTTCTTTTTTATTATTATTATTATTTTTTCTCCAAAATATTTGGCCACAAATTCAAGATTATGATTTAGTTTTACGGGGTGTATTCAGAGCGGAAATAGTAAGCGCTTTTAACAAATCAAACCACAGAAAACAATATTAATGTACTGTTATGGCTGTATCCATCCATCCATCCAACCATCCATCCATCCATCAGCCAGCCTGCCAACCAGCCATTCATCCATTTTCACCCATCAATTCATCTATCGATTCATTTATCCATCCATCCATCCAGTCATCCATCCATTCATCCATCCATCCATCCATGCATTTATACGTCCATCTTTCCAACCATTCATTCATTTATTCATACGCACATCCATCCATTCATCTATCTACTCATCCATCCATCCATCCATTCATTCTTCTATTTATCCATCCATGTTTTCACCCGTCCGCCCGTCCATTTACAGATAGCACGACAAAAAAAAAAAAAAAACGGACAGACAGACAGCGAGGCAGTCAGATAGGTAGATAGATAGATATATAGATAGATAGATAGATAGATAGATAGATAGATAGATAGATAGACAGACAGACAGACAGACAGACAGACAGACA
>JBCAUA010520790.1:0-16859 GCA_038406235.1 Peronia verruculata | reverse complement strand
CAACAACAACAACAACAACAACAACAACAACAACAACAACAACAACAACAACAACAACAAACAAACAAACAAACAAAAATATAATTAAAACAAAATATTCTATTGTTTGTAAAGTATATTATTATTCTATTTCTATCCATGCACCTCTCTCTCTCTCTCTCTCTCTCTCCCTCTTTACACACTCCAGACATTATAATAGCGCGTTCATTCCAAGCAAAATACACCCACCGGTATAACAACAGTAAGTTACTCATGTTATATTTGAGCGTAGGGTAACCGAACCAAGATTTTCAGCATTTCAGCCCGATATAATATCAATATCCTGCATAATCTGTTTGCGACGCATCTGAAATTGTCGCTGCCTTGTTTAAACATCTGCTCCGGTTCACTGCTTAAAGGATCAGCTGTTGTTTGTTTTTCTTAGTGACCGTCTGAACTGGACAGCGGCAAGATCAAATTGTTACGACTAGTGACATAACACATCCGGACTGGGCGCTTACACAATGGGCTACCTGAGCACAACAGGTAGAACTACTAGGTAGCCCGCAGGCTTTAACCATAGTGGCCACGGCTATTATTGTTGCCACTCACCAACATGACTTTGTATCAATTTTTGTTTGTGTTGCAATCATTGTCGAAGGATCGGTCTGTTACGGATAGAGCAGAGCCGAAACCTGGAACCCTTAGATCTCCGAGAGGTGTGAAAATATTCGATATTCTAATTCCACTAAGGTACTTTTTGCTTCCGGATTGCGTGCGCATTGGCACGGAAGTGGATCTGACTTTTGATAACAGAGATGTGTTATCATTATCATAAATAGAAAAGATCCTGCTGCTCTTTGTGACATTACTGGATTTTTGCCATGCTTATATGAGCAGATCAAAATGATTACAGCGAGATTCATCCCATTTTATGTAGTGATTGTTATTTTGGCCTTTCAAATCACTTCTTTAGTCCAGTTGGGTAAGCAAACGAGGAAATGGGAAGAGAAAGGGAGTGTCTCAAACTGTCTGCTACTATAGCGAGTCAGCTGTCTGTGGGAGGAAATGAATCCTGAGTGTTATGAGATCGCTTGATACTGATTTTCAAAAAGAGATTTCAGTCCTGAGTTTCAAAGTTTTTTTTTGTTGTTTTTTTTAAATCTTATCTTGTTCCATTCTAGATCCATGATCTCAATAACAAAGTACAAAGACACTTACTGATCTGTTTCCCGTGGGAAGTGCTTAGGGCTTAGGCTATTCTCCTATAAAACAATAGAATTGAGACCCTAAGCCTGATTGGTTCCAGTCAGGAGTTGAATTGTATGAGAGAAAACTGTAGACTCTGATCAGACCTATTGTTTTTAGTAAACTCTGAGACAATTCAGGAATGTTTTTAGATATTTAGTCCTTATTCATAGGCTAGATTTGCAGACCTGCTTATCTCTATGTTATGTGGAACCTTCCTGCATTTCCACCCAGCATCCCGACTCCCTGCATAATGACAATAGATTCTGGCATATGAAAAGTAGATCAAGATCTTGTATTGTTTCATTCACAATAGAAAAAAAACAAAAAAAGCTCTCTTCATGTTGCTATGAGCAGTGGTCCTGCCTACTGCCAGTGCTAAGGCCTGTGTCTCTAGGCAGTAGTAAATTATATAGCCTATTTCTCCAGGCATATTATGTTACACCCTGCAAAGTTATCCCCCCGTCATTCATGGTCATTACTTGGCCTGCAGTCGGTTATTACTCTCTTCTGAAGGTATCAGAATCTATGAATAACATGTGTCTCCCCCCTCCCCCCATTTCAGTTTTATGAATTCCTTCATTGTCTGCTTGTTACCAATTTGCTATAACTCTCTCTGGATTTTGATCCAATGTGGGATCATTCACACTCCCAAGTGAGAATTTCTTGTAGCAGTGACCTGTTTAACTTGTAATATGTGTGTCACTGGTGCCATGTACTGAAGATGGCAGACTGCACATTGTATGCAGGCTTAGCGGGTCATTTCTGCTTTACATAGAATGGGCTAAAAATAACCAAGTATTGGTGATTGATACAATCATGGTTTCATGCAAATGTCTTTGTCGGCATCCATGACGGACGCTGTCTCGTTCACAGACCATTTTGTGCATAGGATGGCTATAAGTAGTATGAGGCTACCTTTTTCTTGATTTTAAAACTGGGGTGTCACAAGAATGTACAGAAGACTTAGTTATGTCGACAAAAATTGCTTCAAAATCTGGCCTTGACAGCTGTCTGAGTAGTCGCACTGCATAGGTTTGCGAATGAAATTGGAGATGTCAAACTCTGATTCTGATCATTCCTGCTTTTATGATCAGAAATAGAAATACATGAAAACCTCAGCTTTATTTTGGGAAAAATTTTTTGTTAGCTTGATATTTATAATCTTTTTTAAATAACAATGTGAAAATGAAAGGGTGCATATTTTTCTGTTTTCTGAACTTGGAAATATGTTAAGTTTGTATAAGACATAAATAGATAAAAAGAATATACTGAAATGTATATTAGCGGTATTCAAAATTTTCTGAAAAGAACAATGCATACCATGCTTAGATTGAAGAAAATGATGTAAATCAGATTGAGACAACTTCAGTGAAAATTTGTTTACTTTTGAAAACTACAATTTTTACAGGGTTCAGGTTCTGTTCAAGTTCATTTCCATGTCAACATACCAACAACATTACTTTTTTCAACTGTTTCCCTAATTTTTGTCTACCAAATAAAAAAATAAATGTTAAATTTGTCCAATTTCATTAATTTCCAAGATCTTCCTCCTACAAATGCAGGCAGTGAGTGGGCAAATTCAGACAGTGAGTGGGTGTATTTGTTTCATTTTTACATGCTCTGTGAGAAACTGTGCCCTATAGTGATTTTATCATTTTGCTGTCTACAGCATTTGGTGCAAAGCTGGATGAGTACATACATGATTATGAAACTCTGACTTTGGACACATACAGTTTGCATAGGAAACATGAAAGAACTCGCAGATCTGCTGATAGAACCCTTCATCTGAATTTTCATGCTTATAGCAGGTAAAGCAATTTATACAGTGTATATCTTTGAGTGTAGAGATATTGTTTAAAACCTCATTAGTGATACAGTAGACCTCAACTCGAACAAACTCGGACTCAAAGAACACCTTGCATTCAATGAGCAGAGAAAAATCCCTGTTTGTTTTTTTCCTTCATCGACTTCATTAAATATCTTTTACCGAACGAACTGATCTCAGACCCACCCTCGTCTCCAAGGAACCAGAAGTGTAGGTAAGCTCACATTAAATTGCATGTCTACTTAGAAATCTAGTTGAAATTCAAAATTCAAAAGGTTTGCTGTCTGCTGACAAGAAATAAAAATAACTATAACATAGGCTATATTATGCCATGTAATAGAGGTAGGTCAAGGTGTGGACACATGGGGAGAAATGATGAACAGAGAGAGGGGAGGGGGAAGGGGTGGCAGCCAGTGGACAGCTGACATGTGAGATCACATGATACGGGATCAAAGAGACAAAGCCGCCAGAACATGGATAGTGGGTGGGAAGGGCAAAGAGTGGCTGCATAGACAAGCCATGCGTCTGGTTGTGGTGTGTAAGCACACAAATGAGCATCTTTGTCCACCCTTTGCCCCTCCCCACCTCTGACTGAAAGCACAGATCTAATGTAACTTAAAGGCTTGTTGGACAAGCAGCGATTTTTCTATGAAGCTTTGTGTACTTTGTAAACGTGTCCATTTGGCTGGGATATGTTTGCACCATATGGGCTATCGGAATTGGACAAGATTGAAAAGGTGTAGGGAGGAGGGGAGGAGGCGAGGAGGCAGAGGGAAGGTTGTGGATAGAGGGAGGATTGGCTTGTGTAGAATTAACACAGCATGAGTGAGAAGATTGTAGCTTGGATCTAATGAACCTTGTATCCAACGAACTTTTAAAAATGACGGAACTAGTTCGTTGAGTCCAAGGTCTATTGTATTATGAAATAAATTCTAAATTGAAATATCAAAATTGAATCACTGGAACAGGTACATAGTCTTTATTATAGACCACATATACATTTCATGACTATAATTATAAAAACCTGCCCTTGGTTTCACCAGGTACATGTCTCTGTCCAGCTACTTCAATCTTTGCTTGCTAAATTAAGTGTCCTTCCTGATTATGTAAAAATCTCTCTCATTTTCCACTCACATCTAAAGCAGTGTATACATTTTTGTGAAACCAAGTTTCTACACTTGTAACACTACATTTTTATTGTTCATTTTATGAATTTGACAATTCAGGATATAACAGCAAATGTTGGAATAAAAAATCACAATTAACAATTTTTGCTTTTGCCATTGATAGAGAGAATTAACTTGCTCTGCCCATGTAGAGCACTGGGAAATGCCATCAGAGTTAAACCAAATACTTTGATTCCATTCTTTAGTCTGTGTTAAAGATTTTTTGAGTTGCATTGTTTATGCTTTTCTTTCCCTGGCTGTCCTTGATCTTACAACTGATGCTTTTTTTTTTTTTATTTTCTTTATTTTTCAATAGGGATTTTCATCTTAGACTTAAGCGAGACACTGAAATTTTCAGCCCAGATCATGAAACACTGGATGGAGATCGACTGGTCCCAGTCGACACTTCTTTTATATATACTGGCCATGTCAAAGGTGAAGAATATAAGCTGCTCTGATTTTATCTATATACAGTATCTTATGTTTATTCTGCCTTGTAGGATAATATGTGACTGTATGTTAGAAAGAACAGGAAACAATATTCATGACCAGCCATGACTTTACAGCATCTACAAAAGCATGTAAGTAATTGAATTAGAAACAGTATCAGTATCGTCCCTCTAAAGCAGTGCCTAGCAGCAACACCTTGTCTCCAGATCCTGCATATTAAGAGTCCAAGATGTGATAGGCTATTGGTATTCATGTCAGTACCTACATGTACAAATCATTGCATTGAAATAAACTTTTTGCTTGATTTGGAAGACAACAACAACAACAAATAAAATAAAAGCAAAGAAAGAGAAAAGAGAAGAAAAATACAAATTATCTTAAAGAAAAACTGTAGATTTACGAGGATCTGCCACATTGTCATTTATTTAATATGTTGCAATTCATTTCAAAATTTTAGTCAGCATATAGTATAATGAACAGGTGAAAAAACAATTGGATATTGTTATATAAGCATTAAGTATCATGCTCACGTATCGTTGGAAGTTTTTCTCTATTTGTAGCTGAATAATAATATTTTACACAGGTGTTCATAAGAGCCATGCTCATGTTGCCATCATTAATGGAACTATACGAGGCCATGTGCACATACCAGGAGAAACCACCTATCATATAGAACCTGCAGAGCAGTATTTTGAACAACCCAGTTTCCATGCTGTGATCTATCCAGAATCCAAGATGGATAAAGACCCATTCAGGTAAGGTTTCATCTCTTAGATGAGGGCATCAGTGTGATGTTAGACTGACAGCAATCATGTAAACAGTACCAGGCAGAAAGCATTGTTCAGTGTGTTGTTCTATCTGAGAGCATGGAAAAACTTTCCATCTACCAAACTTTTAAATGCAATATATATAATTACTTTCTCACCACAATTTAGCTGCTGCATCGTTAGTACTGAAATTTACATTACATTCAGGGATGTCAAACTTGGTCTTTAGCTGGACTTTCAACTTCTTTGGTTGTGGCCAAGCTTCCTACTTTTGGCCGCTCAACTGCTGACCTTTGTTGAGTTCACAAGACAACTGCAGTTTTATAATAATTTGCGATTCAAGCCTGGCACGATAACAGTGAAACCGGAAATACAATAGAGTTTTGCGTATGCTTTGCTCGAGAATCACCGCTGTTTGATGGCCTTTAAAAAATTGAGCTAGAAGCTCGTAGCGATTAATTCCTCATATCCGACAACATGCAGTCGAGTGGTCGCGTGAGAGTTTGTGATAGAAAATCAGCAAATCAGAGTACTGACAACAACAAATAATATGCTCATGGTACTAGAAAGACTAATGTATGAGGGCCGCCATTCGTATTCTATATCTAGACATAGAAAATAGATTTGTATCTAGTTCAGTTACCCTCAGTGATTATGATGACGGCACTGCCTGTGGGATCTTTTCAGTTATTGGAGTTTCCATTGATGTATAATTTTATAATCCCATACCAGGATCTTGTGAAAACTTGCAAACGTCTCTCAGAACAATGAAAACTTCTTTTAGCTTGAAAAGCCTGGATTTAGTAGATTTTAGAGAAATGTATTATGTAATTGGACAGTGCCTGACCACTGTGATAAAATGGGAAGGGAGGGGCAAAATTTTCTGACTTTTTTTGTGAAAGCAGCTGGACATCCGTGTACATTACGCATTGGTAGGATGAAAATGAATTATATTTGAGATTTGGTATACCTTCAACAGTATGTGAAAATGTGCAGAATTTTATTTGTCTCTTAATTCATATTTTACCATCTTAAAAAAAAAAAATAGAAAAATAAAGAACCAAAGCGCTGTAATAGATGCTACAATTATGGTTGGAAGTAAATATTTCCTAGGTTAACAACACTTTAAAAAAAAAAAAAAAGAAAGAAATTCTGCTCTTTATATTACTATTAATGAAATAAATGATATGAGATAAAATGGTTATAATACTGGGTTATAATTGAAAAGTGGTTTTCCAAAACTCAGTGTCAGTTTTTATTTTTAATTTCTCAGGAATTGAGGAAAATTTCTCATTTAGTGCCTAATTTTGCTAGCTTTTGCCTCTGGGTATATTGTTTTGCTTCTTCAAGATAAGATATACATGAATAGAATCAATATGGTTAACATCCCATGTAGCCAATGGGACAAATTTATTCTAGCAATTGAAAAATCAACCATAGAGGTTTGGAAAACCTTTCATCAATTTTGTTTGGAATGCCACAAATTAATGTATCTATTTTAATAATATTTTATACAGACATTTGAGAGAAAAAGATGATGTTGGTTCATGTGGAATGGACAGAGTAAAAGACTGGATGGACAAGGTGTCTCGATCTGCAGTAAAGACACCAACAGACATTCACAGGTCAAAAAGAGTAAGTAACAAGGAACAAGTAATCATTATAAGTGATGTCCCCGAAGTGCTCTTTCTGATTTAAATTGAAGAAAAAAGAAAACGAAAATGGTATTTCAATGAGAAGAAGTTTATGGAAAAAATAAATAAAACAGCTTGTCAGTATCTCATTTGTGAATGACATCCTCTTGACTCATGCAATGCAGAGAAGGAAACAGGTTTCTTCTAATAGTGATGCATGTGAAAAAAAAAAATCTGTCCCTTTTTGCCATATGCTTAAGATATGACATAGCTGACATGACAACTAAGTGGTATTTAGTGCGGCTTAACTCGTATTACCCTTAGTGATGACTCACTGGATCAGGGTATGGTGGCCGAAGTGACGACTCACTCGTCAATGAATTGACTGCGGTTAGTCTCTCAAAAACTCCATGCTGTATATAGAACTACTTCAAAACTCAGAAGCTTAACAACACTAAAAGAAATCAAACTAGCAGGAGTTGCTTGAAAAACTGGTAGATTTATGTTTTTTACATGCTTTATTAATATATACCCTAGTTTAACAAATTTGTGAAGGAAAACTTAATTTGGTCAAAACCAGTAAATTCATTACGGCTAACAGGAGCTTGATGATTTTGACAGTTTCATCTTAGTAATTGCTGACTATGACCTGTTTGTGCATTACCAATTGCAAGATAGTAGTTGTCTTATTATGATGGATATTTGATGATGCTGTAACAACTCATTCCCTTTTATCACAATTACAAGTATGGTCTGGTATGTCTTGCTTAAATTTACATTATTGTCACCCACTGATGAATTGTCTAGTAGAGAAGTAAATAATTGCTAATATAGAGGCATAATCAATCAACAAAGGAATGGTTTTCTCACTTTTTTACCTGCTAGTAATCAGAGCATTTGTCAATAAATAAAATAGAGAAGAAATGGTGTAATTTCAATAAGAAATGGTGTAATTTCAATAAAGTGGCATTATTACATATCAAAAGCCATGTCTCAAAATTTTGTGTGAAATGTTGATATCTGGTTTCATTGTTTTTACATTTTGTTTTTGATTTTTCAGGAGTCCATCAGCAGTTACGGGCATCATGACAGTGAGTCATCCAGTAGTAAATATTTTGCCTACAGTAATGCTCGGGTGCAGGATCCTCAGCAAGATCGCAAAAAACGAGCACCTCTGGGCACCAACAACACATGTTTTCTCTATCTACGGTCAGATCCAATGATGTGGAAGTTTGTTAAAAAACAGAAGTTTAAACAAGACTTGGTAAGTTACTTTGTCAGTTCAGATAGAAATCTTATCAAATTTTCTCTCCTTTCGTCACCTTATTCTGCCAAATTCCTTGAACCTTTGACATCACAAAGCAGGTTATGGCATCTGACTTGTTTTTTCAACAGTAGGTTTTTTGTTTTGTCATTTAGCATTGTAAGAAGAGTAGAACGGTACAGACTCCCTTGTACCACCAGAGCTGATCATATCTCCTCATTTATTCATCTGGTTGCAATCATTGTCATTGTTTGAGGATGTCAAGATCACTAGTCCGACAATTTCTCTCATCACTGACAACTTGTTTATTTATTCCATCTACAGACAGATGAAAGGGCAAAGGAGGAAATCTTAGCCTTTTTTGCCAGTCATGTCAGTGCTCTCAAAAATATCTTCCACCGCACTATCTTTACCACCTACAATAATGACCTACGATACAATGGCATCAACTTTGTTGTTCAGAGAACAAGTGTGAGTATTTAATTTTGTGCTGTTTCACTGTTAATTTTTTTATATGGTGTCGTCATAATACTGTATATTTATTGTTAAGTTAGTGAACTATTCTTGACATTTTGAAACATCCTGTACACCATGCTGACTGTTTCTTCCCTCCCTTTCTTTTTTCTTTTTAGTAAATTCCATGCCTTTGTCAGCTAGCCCAAGAGAAGATTTTCAAGTACATGACAAATAATGTTGATACATTTTAATGTGGGAATAATGCTCCTATCTTTTAATTATTGCAGCCTCCCAACTGCTATCAACTCTAAGCAAAAATGAGTTGCTGTGAAAATTTTATATTCAGTTTGCAAGTTACCATGTCAATAATTTGTATTTTTATTTTTATCACAGATTATGACTCTTGAAAACCAACAATGTGGTGCATCTACTGAGTCCAGCTACTGTAATCCCAACATAGACGTCAGCAATTTTCTCAACCTTAACTCCATGGATGATCATAATGAGTTCTGCCTGGCCTATATTTTCACACATAGGGATTTCACCAGAGGGACCCTGGGTCTGGCCTGGGTCGGGGCCCGGGAAGGTATAGAATGTGGTCCATTATCACTCTTTTCAATGTGTCATAATTTACATTAAAGTACCTTATTAGAAACATTGAGAACTTCTACAGTTTATTACACAGTGTTTGTGTGTCATGCAATGTTACGCCACTGTAAACATGGGATCAGGTACATCCATTTTGTTAAGAAAATAAGTATGTAATTGTTATTGCATTTTTTGCAAAACTTTTTTAGACTTACAGACTGACTATTATGAAGTTAACACACTGGAGAAAATTCAGCACTAGTGTAAATTTGCCTCATCGGATATTCTGTCCTGAATGCCTGCAAATCTTAAGAATCATAACATCTTTACCATGCTCTCCTAACTGCACATGAGTATTTCTGAGTCAATGCTTTATAACAATATAATATTGAATTTTGTGTTCTCAGTTGCATCTGGAGGCATCTGCGAAAGGCATAAAAGTTACATGGAGAGAGATGAGACAGTCCCAAAAAGTCTGAATACTGGCATTGTCACCACTGTCAATTATGGCAAAGCTGTGCCTGCGAGAGTATCACAGCTGACCTTCACTCATGAAGTTGGACACAACTTTGGATCCCCTGTAAGTAGGCTGATATCTACTGTCCAGACTATTTGCTGCATTTGTCAGCTTCAAAGCTTATTAAGTATCGTGAACAACCACAAATGCTAACTCTTTCAGTGTCACAGCTCTGGGACATGGTAGAATTTTTATGTTGCCCCCTCCTCTGAGAAATGCCCTGCAAATAGACATGCTTTTATAGACAAGATCTGTAAAATACTCTTCAGAATGGCAAAGTTGGCAACATAATATATTTCTTAAAGGAAAATGGATTCTCTTTTGTATGGAAATGTAACAGTGGAGTCATTTTGGGGAGCGAAAGTGTATGAATTTTACAGATTTTGAGGACTATTTTTTTTTCAAATATAACTCCTGTGTTTCTGATGTTTTGCTGCTGTGCTTTGTCCTCAATGTTGTCACATATAGCTCCAATCAATAACATGGCTCCCCAGAAAGTTGTGAAAAATGCTCAAAATTTGTGCTGGAAAGTAGCAAAAATACCCCCTAAAGTTGCACTAAAAGTTGCAACAATTGCCAGATAACACAGACTAAACTTCATAAATCTATGGAGACTACAATCTTGCGTATATTTTGTCAATTGTGTGTGTCTCCAGCATTAAAAATTCAAGTGTCAGTGTATAATTATATAGATCTTATTAAAAAGAAAAAATACATGTATTATGTCATGTCTGAATTAAAAAATGTGTTGGTAGAAATGGAATGGGGGATACGCCAGCCATGATAACTACAATAACTCTCTTGTTATGAGAATGCGCAATAAATTTTGTATAAATGATTTAAATATGTTTTTATATCACAAGATGGTGAATGCATTTTTAATCAAAAAAGTATTATTAGTATTAAAAAAAATTTTTTTTTTTTTTTTTGTGATTCAAACTTCAATGCATACTTTTTTGCATCTAGTCAGTAAAGCTGCATTGATATCTATTACATTTCATTCCTTGTTGAAAAAACTGCATTAACGCTCTTGTTTTACAGCTTGTTAGAAAAGTGGACTAATTTTCAAAAATTTCGCAATTTTTTAACCTTTTGGTCCAGCTGTGTTGGATCCTTTACTGTCCAACATCGGAAAGGATGCTTCAATTCTCAGGTTGTTCGAAAAGCTGAATTTTAAAATGTTCTGCTGCGAAACTGCATATATATGCTATAATTTTGTAACGTTATAATTAAAGCTCATATTTTGCAGTTTATTACACACCAGCATTATTGTTCTCATACTGTAACTTGCGATAAAAACTATATCAAAGGCATACAGTTTGCGATAATTTGTCAGAGAACTTCTGAATCTTACAACGTATCTGAAGAATTACATTAATGTTCAAAATATGCAGTATGTTGAGCAATATAATAATACCAGATATAATAATAATACAGCTGGGGCTTAATAATAATCGGACAATTACTAGAGCTATGTAGATCCCCTGAAATAAAAAAGAAAAGGACAGCTGGATAGTCTGAACATTACATTTTGATTACTTGAGGATAATATATTGTTAATGTAAATACATGTAGATTTTTAACAGTTAACTTTATCCTAGAATCTAGAATATTCAGTAAAATTATAATATTTATAGGGAAAGAAAAAAAAAAAAAAAGGACCATTATTGGTAAAGTAGAGGATTAGAATTGCTCTTCATGATAACTCTTTTATTGGTGCATTCCATAATAGAGAGAAAGATGAGAGAGAATAAACAATTTTTGTCCAACTAGATTGATTGTGGCTGATAAAAATTGAGTTAAAATCCACTCTAGAAGTCATATTAAGTCAAAACACTTGGTAGGGAAAAAAGACGAGATATATTGACAACTTGAAACCCAAATTTGAAATTTGACGCTACTGTTGTTTTTAGGGATTTAGATTAGATCTAGATTTAGATCCAGAATCTAGGTCTACAGTACTGGTATCTCAAAATCGTGTGAGTGATGGTAGGGACTCTAAATTATTATTTACATAACCAACCTAGATTTTGATTAGATTAGTACTATTTCAGCAGGCTAGGACCTCCCACTAAACTCAAAATCATGCCCGAAATACATGTGCAAGAGAACTAGATCAGGTCTCGATCGCTTGGCCTGACAAGAGAGGCTAGGTCTCAATTTTCTCTTTGAAAGTTGAAGAGTTGAATGTGGCCATGCCAAAAAGGCCTACAACCATAGCTAGACCTAGTTATCACAATGTGGATGTTGTGAAATGAAATGCTGGGTTAAAATTTTTTTATTATTTTCTTCTATTTTAGTAAAAGTTGCGAAAATTGATAAAAGTTGCAAAAAGTTAAAAAAATGTGTAGAAATCTCGCAGGGTACGAAGTCGTGCAAAAGTTGCGAAAATGAATTGCTGCGGGGCTAGAATAATTGATTTAAAAAATATGTCTTGCGACCAGGGCCTTTGAGTCGGAAGTCGCCCCGGGCAATGAAGACAGACAGTTGTTTTTGGTTGTTTTTAACTTCTTTCCAACTAAGATATTAAATTTTTTTTTCACAAAATGTCAATTTAACCGTTCTATAATCTGAAATAAAAAAGGAAATATTTTGGTATCATAGTCGGAAAATAGTGAAAAACGGTAAACAACGGCTGTGACTTGAACTCACCTGGCGTGACTTGTGACTCATTTGCCCTGGGCGCAAGTCATATGTAGTTTTCAGTATCCATCAGTCTCAAGACTGAGCTATATAAGTCCAATTAAAATTTTTAGAAAAAGTCATTGCTAGACTTATTACCCTCAGCCATTAGGTCAAAACAGAAAGCACTTAATCAACCCATAGGTATTGTAAACGTCTCCTACAACTCCTGCTTGTATTTGCATTTTCTCCCCTTTAACTGTGCCTACCTTACTGGGTAGACCTATCTATGGAAACTATAGGGACCACTATGATAATATATGACACTGAAAGAGTAAATGTTTAGCCTTCCACTTTGTTTCATCTGTATACCCTCATATGGGACCTGGGATTGAAATCTGATGCATTTGATCAGCTACATCCTGGATCCTCATTCACAATGACAATAATAGTTATTGTAAGAAATATATGGGGACGAAATTTTTTGTTGTTGTAGTGGAAACCATTGACATATTTCATTTAGAAGTTATAAGCAGCTTATTTTTCACTTTAGATAGTGATGTGAACATTCTTTCAGATATTTGGGTGAAATTTGTGTATTTTGGGGAGAAGATAAATAGCCATCGAGGTGAATAAGTTTACAGTTGATTTGCTTGACGTTGTGAAAAGGAAATTTGAAGTGAACAGTCAGGATGCCTCATCAGTTCTTTTCAATTACTGAATTGGACATTTTCTATAAATTTACTGAGCCTGTTGGTGCATTTGAGAGCAGATTAGTGAAATTTGCTGAAAAATTTTGTTTTTAATGAGACAGATAATTTATATAATAATAATAATAATAAAGGGCATTTATATAGTGCCTCACCCCCGTAGGGCTCGAAGCGCTTTACAGTACCAAAATGTTTAGCAGCCACACACGAAATATGCCTGAAAACAAACAGGGGCAATAACATACATACATATTTATAACATGGTATACAGAAACTCTCCAGACATGCTCACTCACATAATCCTGTAATACAACTCAAACGTATATGTAAGTTTGTAAACATGATCTTACAATGTTAGACCTAATTTGCTCATTTTGAGTAGATTTTTCAATTGATTTTGTTGTTGTCTTCAGCATGATCAAGGCACTGAGTGCGCACCATTTGGTACTGATGAAATGAATGCCCAAGATGGCAACTACATCATGTTTGCTAGTGCTACTATGGGGGATCGTCCCAACAATGATGACTTCAGCACCTGCTCCAAAGACAACATCACACGACTGCTTCACGTTGTGGTCAATGAGCTGAATGGCAAGCGCAACTGTTTCAAGCGTAAGTCTGGGTGGTCTGCCTGCTTTGATCTTAATAAATGACAAAAGAGACATTTGACCAGACCCTTTTTACCAGGGCGTGAAGATGATCAGTCCATATGACTTAGAAAATCTGTTCTGTGATTAAGTTTTTTTTCAAGCCATTCATTAAATATGTCATATGAAGTAAAATTTTGAAATTGGTCAGTTCAAAGGAGCATTTTAGTCACATGCCATTAGCTCAGCATTTAGACATTTTTCATGCTTTTCAGAGAATGTAAATAAATAAAAAAAAAGAATACATCTTATTGTTATAATTGATTTCTGTGCCAATTTCTTTCCACTGAGCATTTATGATTTTCTATTATTGTGAAAATTAGCTAATTTGGATTAGATTTCTTATGCACTGGAATTCCTATGGTTTCAGTAATCTACTGTTCGTCGGTTATGATAAAACAGTGAGGTCTATCAAAAAAACTACACACTTTGCCATTTGCTCAGAGAAAAAAAAACCAAAAAAAGAAATTGAAGGCAATTGCAGTGTGACACTAAAATTGCCCATTCATAAAAAAAAAAAAAATTGCAAACCCATTCTTTTTAACATGCTCTTAAACATTAGTAATTCTGTATTTTTCATTTTATGAAACCCAAACAGATGAATGAAAGCAAAGCTGTCGTGCAGCTTCCTCTGCCTAAAATCAATGTTTGTCTGTGTGTATGTCTGTGTGGCTGGGAAGGGGAGGGAGGAGTTTAGAATCCATTACCCCTACTCTATCATGAGAAAAGAGAACTAGCTAGATTTTTTAAATTTAGTGTAAAGACAGTAGCCTTCTTTTTCCTTATTCACATTGCCAGGAGATTGACATATTAATTCCCATCAATGAATGGCCACAGACAGTCTGTATCCATGATAAAAAATTTCCAGTTTGTAGATGATATTAAAATTTGTTTAGAAACAGACAGTTTGGAGGCTAAGCTGTCCACACACAGAACCATATATTTGTACTGAACCATGTGTTGGTCAATACAGAAACTCCCAGTTACAAGGCTAGTCTGGGTGTGGCCTGATTTCACAATTGAGATCCCCTATCTTCCTGTCCTTGTGTTTTTCTTCCTTCACCTGTTTCCTTGAATTTTACAGTCTTACATCCAATTAATCATGATTGATCGCATCATAAGGACATCAAAGAGATTGAAGCTGGTCATCCATAAATACAGTTAGAGCCTAGGCACTGGCAGTCCATAAGTATGAATGGCTTGTTTGAAAAAAAAAAAAAAAACACAAAAAAAGTAAAAGTATCATCCACTGACCCCCAAGAGGCTTGACCATTTCAGACCGCATGGCTGCAGTGCTGCGCCGCTGTACTTCCCCCAATATACATCAGATACCCGTTTTACAGATGGGAAGGCTGAGGAAAAGTGTGTGTTGAGTATCTCTTCAAAGGATACAACATGCAACCATTGCGATCCAAACGAAAAAAAACCTCAGTTGTCAAACCAACATTTTCCATGCTGTGTTATGTGATTTGCCTATGGACACATAAAGATAACATTGAATCTCTCAGAATTAACATCTCTGCACTTTCATTCATTTGCAGCCTCCAAAACAGCATTTTGTGGCAATGGCATTAAGGAAGATGGAGAGGAGTGTGACTGTGGTTATGCCTCTGATTGTGAGGACAGTTGTTGTTATGGCAGAGACTCGGATGAAGGCACTCTGTGTACCCTCAAACCGGGTGCTCGCTGCAGGTAAGATGTAGAAAACTTTTGAGAAATTAAACAAAAAATTAATGTCCGCATACTCGTGCAATATGGATTTGAGGCAAAGATTCTTCTAATTGGTTCTCATGACTGAAAATATTGAGAAAATGGAGGTACTGTCTTGATGAGCATAGAAGGGTTTTTGTATGTTATTGCATAACACAAAAAGGTCTTTGAACAGTGGACTCTGGCATTAAACTATAAGTTGAACTTTTCCCGTTTGACGAAACCTTGTATTTCTCATTAAAGTCGTGTTTTTTAGACTACCTTGACCCACTTGTCTCCTTTCTTCCCAATTTTTTAAAAATGATTTTGATACCACACAGGATTGGCCATTGTGATTCTTCAAATTCTGTTCATGCTTTCATTTTATAATGGTCTCAGTGTGTCCTGTTGTTATTCTTTACCACTACATGCAGTGGAGTTTATTGTTTTCAATAGATAATTTATTGTGTGTGTAACTCACTTTCATGCTTCACTTTTTCTTTTACAATCTTCTGATGTTCCAACAATTATGTTCAGGTCCAGTAAACATGCATGGGGACCACAAGGGCAGATCTTGATCAATAATATTGTAAGGCCTACTGTTCACATTCAATTCATCAAAATGTTGGCAAAGCTTTTTATACATCAAGCTTGGCATTATGAAAGGTACTCAGCTTCTTGCTTTCATACACAGATTCCAGCCCATTAATCTTTCTGAGCTTCTTTTGTGAAATTCACAATTTCAGACTATTTTCGTTTTCTGTCTTGTGTTGCAGTCCCACGGCTGGTCCCTGCTGTACCTCCGACTGCAATTATGTTTCCTCTGATGCTTCTGTCCAGTGTATGCCGGCAGATGACTGTAAACAGGCTGCCTATTGCAAATATCCTTTTGTAGAAATAAGCAACTCAAATTTCAACAAAGTGTAAAAATCAGATAGCTACAAGTAGCTCAGAGTTCTCACTGCACAGCCTAATCAGTTTGTTTTACATCATATGCAAGTGTGTACAGCTGCCTAACTGCCTACATGAGCTTCAGAGGTAAGACTTTTTTCAAAATCTTCTATGTGTTTATTTGGTAGAAACAGAGTATGGTCCCCCGTGGGGGCCTGGAGTTAATAGGTAGGTTCTCTGCTCCCACCTGCAGGCAGTGTAATCCCGCCATTGGTGGGGTTTCTCCCATGGAGTGCCATCTTCGACATTCCAGGGGAGACATCTTTTCTCTTTCCTTGCTCCTGTCTTCTGTCCCGCTTTCTTTCCTCTCTTCTTCTTGACGTGTAAACGTATCTTACCGTGT
>JBCAUA010520679.1:0-14146 GCA_038406235.1 Peronia verruculata | reverse complement strand
AAAGAAATGAAAAAATTGCCCCCCCCCCCCCCCCCCCCAAAAAAACCACCAAAAAACTGACAAAACTTATGATTTAAAGTTCAAGCTAATCTATAAATCTGAATTTCTATAAAATTAAATATTATCTGTACTGGGTGATGAAGAATGAACATCTCAACATGCTTCTGAATTTTTAACTATTTTCATTGTTTTTCATTTAAAAGATCACAACAGAATATTATGTTATGGGGCAAGTACATTTACTTCACTTCTTACATTTTTTCCTCTTTTTGTGGGCTGTCATCACAGGCTTTCTCTACCTCTTGGGTCACCTTAGCAGCTTCATCAAGTTCTCCAAGCTTCTCTTTTACAGCACTGAGTTTACCACTTTGTTTCAAACGATTTTTCAGTGCTTGACCATTCTGTAAATGAAAATAAGTTTCGAGCATTGACCATCACTACTTTCATTCCAAGAAAATTTGTTTTTGTGACAGATTTTCATAACACCTGTTTGAAAAATAGTCTCCTGAAGTTTCATATTTCTCTGTTCCTTCCCACCCCTCTCCCTATTTCACACACTGAGAGGGATGTAAATTTAGCGATAGTCTGTTTTACAACTGAAGCTATCTTTTTTCTCATTGTCTTTACACCAATGAGCAGAGAGAAAGAGATGGAGCAAAAAGGGGGAGATGGGAAAAGCAAAGAAAGCACATGAAAAGAAAAAAAAAAAAAAAAAGAGAACAATTACATACAAAACAAACGCTGGTGATAAATAACCTGAATGTAACAGAAGAGAATACAGATAGCCTACCATTTTACTTAGAGCTTTTAACTTCTGGGTCAGATTCTGTAACTTTGGTGTCATGGCCACTGTTTCTGGTGATGGACTGGTTTCTCGTTGTCGTTCTGGGGTTGTGGGAAGGGGAGAGACAGCATGTTCTGGTGGTACAAGCACTTCAGCTACTAATGCCAGCAACTGAGATTTCCCACATAATAAATGATCCACCTCTTTGTCTGTTTCCTCTTCCTTTTCATCTTCAGCCTTAAATAAACAACGAAAAAAGGAGAAAGAGATGAAGGAGAAAAAAAAAGGGGGGGGGGGGGGGGTTTTAAACTCCAAATAACCCACAATTTTTGTTTAAACCTTGCGCAAATGTGAAAAACTTATTTCATTGACAAAATTTGATAACTGAGTAACAGACAATTATTCCTCTTTCTCTCTAAAAGCAAATGTTCTCTTAACTCTTTCCATGCCAGGGGGGTTTCCACGTTTGTGCCTGGCCATATTTGAATGCACGCATGAAAAGTATCTGACCGCAGAAAAATTATCATAACTTTGGTTCTATGCATAGGAATTACATGTATCATACATGGAAATGTTGGGAAATGAACGGAGAATAAGATTAGGATACAGAAAAGGTAGTAGAGGTATTTAGAAAAGAACAATGAAGCATAGAACTTGTTTGATCTGAGTCTACTTCATAATCCTTGTTTGCCCTATCATCATCTAGACTATCGGTATCAGATCCTCCTCATCATCACTAACACCATGAAAAACAAGCTCCCGTGCTTGATCTTCTGACAAAATTCGTCGAGAAGGGCCTGGAGTGAGCGTATCCATCACTAGTTTACCTTAGCAATGACTGGCAATTTGTTTTTGCACCGATTTTTATCGTTATCGAACAATTTCGCAACTCAAAACACACGTGAAAAGACCAAGTAGGTAATTACACAGGAGTTATCGTTCCGAAAGTAACCGATAAAGTGTCTATCTCTACGTAAACGTCGCAAAACTCAGTAGCGCTATATCGACCATATATCGTCTGTCGGCACAGTGGCGGCCCGCTATATCGACGATATATCATTCTTTGGCATGGAAAGAGTTAAAGCAGACTGGTTACTGATCGTCTCTTTTTGTTTTCCCATACAAACAAAATCCCAGCCAGACTAAGGAAAAATTCTGGACTGAAGACTTAAAATTATTTCTTTGGGTTACTTCTTCCAACACTGACTTGATTTACTTCCCCTTTTAGCAATTCTATGACAAATCTTCGATTCACTGCTAAATTTTTCTTCATTTTCATAGGCAACACCCATTGTTAAGTATGAAATTCAGTGTGTAAATCTATTAATTTACAGTGTTCTCATGACCCTGCATTACAGAACACTTTATGATCCAGTCTATAAGTAAGACAGCTGACTGCAGGTGGCTCACAAGTGAAACAGCATGTATCTATAACAGATGAGTTCTTCACTAATTTTAATATTGCACAAAATTTATTGTGAAGATGATGGTTTAGGTCTCTATCACACAAGCTCTTATTCTATGAAGACCAATACCATTAGAGGACCATGGCTATGGCAGAAACAGCTACCACCACATGAGATGATCCCACTCACGACAATCAACAGAGCGATGACTGATATGGGCCAACCAGAGCGTAATTTTTACATGCAATCAGACATCCTGGCATACTAATGTCAACTAAGAAAAGTAGGAAATGAGAAGGACAGAGAAAAACTTTCATTCCTACACCTACCTTTGTGACTTTCTCAGCATCTCTTCTTGCTGATCAACTGTTGTCAGCAGATCATTTAACTGGAAATCAGAAAAATATTGTAAAGAAATGCCAGATTGTAACAAATAAAACAACTAAAATACATCTCACCAGATAATTTCCCTGCCAATCCTTATTTGTTTCAAGCACAATATGAGTTAGAAATTTCAAAGTTCTGTCTGACATACCCTTGAACAAGAGTGAGTAAAAATATTGACTTAAGCTCTCGTTGTGATTGAAGTTGTGGTCCGATTGTTTTCCCAGCCTGTTTATGTAATTAGATGAAGATACGTATAATTTTCTCGCTATGCACCAGACTCACAACATTAGCAATACCCTGTGATCAGTGATAAAACCTTTCCCAGCATAGCCCTGACAGCAACAGATAAAAACTCAATGAAATATGTACTCAAAAAAAAAAAAAGTAAACAGAAAATAAAAAATTGTCTAATTATTGAATTTTCATATTACAGCTCTGTATTTTAAGAAACAAGGTCATTTTATGCTTTTTGATGATTCTTTTTCTCTGTGAAATGGGGAGATGGAAGGTACCTTTAACATTGGGCCGATTGTGATCCATACAAGGCTCTAACTTATCCATATGTGCAAATAGTCCATGTTAGCATTTCCCATAAAAACAGAGGAATAATATAAACTTTCTCTCATAATTATCTTCATGAACTACTGAACAGAAACAGGAACTATGCCCAATATTCAGCTAATACCAACCTGCAATTTTTTGTCATGCTCTAGATCTCGGATGTGCTTGGCCATGGTCTGGGTACGTTTCAAATTTTCATCCACAATGGCTTGACGATCAGCATTATTCTGAACTGCAGTTTCTAAAAGGAAAAATAAGAGAATTAAGTTGGTGGCCTAGTGGTTAGGTCATCTGACTCAGGATTTAAAATTCCCAGGTTCAAATCCTGACAGTCTTGACATTTTCTCCTTGAGAAAGACAATTTACCCATATTTCCTGACTCATCTCATGTAAAAGTGGGTACCCAACTATAGACAGTAGTAACGGGCAGCTGAATTGTATGCTTCCCAGGAAGCTGAAAATGTCTGAGTGTCTCTATTAAGTATGTGCAAGTAATTATAGGTTGTAAAATGCTTAGAGCCTGTACACTGCACACAGAGAAACGCTATACAAATGGTCTCTGATATGATTGTCATTATGAAGTCACTATGGTACCAGGAGAGAACATGTTTGTATTCAAATCCCAGACACCAAAAATGTAAGTAGAAAGACTAAGAAACCATCTGTCACAGCAATCCTTAGCTCATACTCAAAGGCTTTTCTTTTTTCCACCTTGCTTTGTTGGTGTAATTAAATCTCTTCAGTAGCATTGCCTTTCATAGACTTATCTAGTGTGTCAGCAGTTAAGTAAGCAATAAAAGTTACATTTTTCTCATGACACTCTCTTGCAAAGCTCATTGCTTAAAAAAAAAAAAACCAACTAAAGATTGAAAGAAAAGAAAGAAAGACAGAATTAAAGAAAAAAAAAAAAGAAAAAAAAAGGAAAAATCACTGACATCACAAAATGTAAGTACATGTACTGAATTTCTAACATCAAATGAAGTTATTACCGATGGACTTGGCAACATCAGATGGCACGTTGTTGCCTGCCAGCTCCAAACGAGATAAGGTTTTATTGCTCTGTAACATTTCCAGGATTGCACGTCCACCCAACAGACCACAGTTGTTCCACCTCAAATCTGTGGGCAGAACAATACAAGCCTCAAACACTATAGATCAACCATGTTATCTCAATAATTAATATCCATATATAATTTTCTGGGTTTTTTTCTTCTTTCTTTTTTGTTTATTAAACTGTCATCTACGAGAGACAGATTTTGATATTTATTACTTTATTATTTCTAAACAAGTTAACATAATATCTCAAAATGCTGTTTATGTATCAAGAAAGCAGTAAAACAATTATAAGGCTGTGTGATGCCCATCATGTTTCTCATGTTGACCATGCGCATTGCATTCTTCTGTTTCTTTGTTCTATGTTATTACATAGTGAGGAAATTTCAAGAGAAAAAGTATCAACTTTCATGACATGGATTACAATCACTAGAAACTACATATTTCAACATACTAGGTAAAACTGAATTGTGTACATTCCTGCCCCATATGGGTGAAAATCTAAAGTTCCACTATTAAATTCAGTAGTTTTGTCACATAGTTTGGCAATTTTCTAAATGAGTAAAGAGCACACACATTCAGGCATATACAAGCTGAGAGGTGACCACTCACCCAAGGCTCTCAGATGTACATTTCGCTTCAGGCAAACTGCCAATTCACTAACACTGTCATGGCTCAGTTGGTTGTTGCGCAGGTCCAATGCCCGCAGTGATGTGTTCGAACCCACTCCATCGCAGAACACAGTGAAAGAGTTGTCCAACATGCCCATCCCATTCCACTCCAAACATAAGCTGGAGACAAGAAACAACATGTCCAACTTTGAGCATAGCTAATGTTTTAAAGATGGTCACTCCCACCACTACTGAAAAGACGCATGTAAAAATATTCTGTGGACTTCCATAAAATTCTTAAAAAAAAAAAAAAAATATATTTAAAAGTCATTTTCATACATCCCAAATACATCATGAAAAATCCTTTCAATGCAATGTTGAATCAGTCAATTCCAAGTTGTAGATAAATAGGCACAGACTGCCAAATTGTACAAAATTTGAGTTCGCGGTAAACAATCTTAATTTGTGATACTCAAATTTTTTTTGACAGCACAAGAAGAAAACAAAAGAACAAGTGGATGCCATCATCATCACGGCATTAATGAGTTTAAAAACTATTTGAAATTTCCTCACATACTTCAATATGACTTCACCTGCATTTAATGAAATAATCAAAAGGACTTGGGCATATGCTGTGCCTAAAAACAGCTCAAAAATATTTTATTTCAATACTTAGCGACATATGTGTCAAACTACATCAGTGGTTCTTGAGCCTGCCTTGCTCTGTTGCTAAATATGTTTTAGTAGGTTATATGTATGTGGTATACATATGTTGTTCAGTATTACGTCTCATCATCTGTGACCAGAATTTCCTCTAAAGCCGTAGGAAGTGTGTCTTTATTTTCTTTATCTTTATCTTTACTTCAATTGGTTACATGATCTCTCTACAATATTAGTTTATCATATAACAGTGATATCTACCTAAGAGTAGAATATGAAACTAATATTTTCATCTGATGTAGTAATGAACCAAAAAATATGTCTGATATTTATTTCATAAACATCTCCATCAGATCACAGCTACCTCAATAACTAATTTATGACAGCCATCCCACAAAAACCTTATATAAAGGTCTCAATATTAAATAAATAACAGATATAAGTGGGTCACTCAATGAATGTCCATGAACTGAGAGCAGGAGACTAATAATTTCACTTCAACAAAGTTGAATGCATTCTACACAGCAGATAATGACAACATTTAAAGGCTATCTGATTTCTTTAAATTTAGTGTTTAAACTATTCCATCATCCCCCTCCGACTCCTAAACCATCTTCTAGGTTATTTGGTCTGGTTTTTTTTAGTCTTCTTTATTTTTTTTTTTTCCCGAATGTTCAGTCCAAGGATTGCAAACAACTAAACATGCAAATTTGTGGATGACAGAAGACCCAAGAAGGATGATAAGCTCAACAATTTCTGCTATGAATACATGACAGTAAAACTTTCTTTTGAGATAAGCGAAACAGTCTCTATGATCCTTACCTGATGAGGGATTTGTTGTGACGAAGCATTTTTCCTATAGCTTCTGTTCCAGCTCCCCGGATATTGTTTCCCTGTTAATATAAGAGATATAACATTACTTGATGCACAGGTGGGCCAAAGGTACATTAACACACATTACATGTTTTAAAATATTGTATTACAATTACATTTTTAAGTTATGATCAAATTAGTTTAACACTTTATTTATATTATTTCATAAAGTTCATAATATTTCATAAAGTTGTTTTGTAAATGGTCAAAATGCCTTAAATTGGTTTTGAAAATGACCCAAAGCAGAACACGAATGATAAAACAACTGTTAGCCCACTGATGGCCCACTCTGTATATTTGTGGTCCTATCATTAAAACTTACAAAAGTTTGCTTTTTACTGTGATGAGAAAAAAAACGTCAAGCATATTCCTGAGAGGATTGCATGGAATAGACCCAGGTAATGAAACACAAAAGATATCTTATCTATAACTTGCACATTCTGCCTCAAGATAAACCAAAGCCACACATCATGCCTGTATTATTTAAAACTAACTGTGGATCTGTTATCTAAAAATCTTTCACAAAAAATTATGTTTTTTGGTCATCACATAAACTCCTAAGGTCGTGGAGGCAAAGTCTAAATCCAGGTCTGGGCTCAGACTGGACTTGCCAAACCAATTTCTGACTTGAAGTAATGAGTCTAAATCAGATGGTCAACTTGACACAAGTGTTTTTGATACTCGATGAGTTACAAACCAACAGATCTACTGAATGTATAAACAGGTTTCAGGGCTGATTTGCACTGGATTTGAATCTATTTAGCCTTCCAGAAGTACTACAAGTCTAACACACCCACCTAACAGTAAGATAGCTTACCTTCAGGTCAAGTTTGCGGCAGAAAGTATTGTAGGCAAAACCTTGCATGAGTCCTTTGATTGCTGGTATAAAAGTGAAACAATGTTATGCTCATAAAGCAAGAATTTTCTAAACGCTTGCAAATAAGATCTGAGGCACAACATGATGAAACCAGGCAGTCATCAATTGGAGGCAATTGGAGAAACAATGTTTTCCACAGTGATTATTTTCTTTTATTTCTCCACAGGATTCTTTTAAGTATGGATTTCAGAGTTACATCTATTGAATTACATTGAGTCAAAGATCAAACATTGTAACTTGGTGATATGATCTGATGACAATCAACAAAGATGACTAAAATAAATCAGCCATTTTCTCACTAAATTCAGCTACAGCAGCAGGTCCCCCCCCCCAATTCTCTGCCAATATCTCGAATTCCACTGAAGGTAAAACACAGATTTTTTTCACCAACTGATAGGGAAATGAATAAGCTTTAATGTAAAACCAACAACTCAGTAAGCTCAAAATCTGACCAGTGCCTGATTTCATCATGCCATATCTCCTTTTTTTTGCAAAGTACTTTAGTCAAACTTTTTAACCAAAGGAAAAAAAAAAAAAAAATGACAAACGGTAACTCCTATTGTTCTTCTGTAGTTATAATGCGGCCTAACAGACAACAGGAATTATCTGGTCTAACAGGCCAACAGAGCCATCACTTAGTAAACAATTGTTCCTTTCCAACATCTTGTCCAAATCTCAAATGGTTTGCCCCTCAGTTGTTTCATACAATTATCTGATCTGATTCAACAAAGTCACAAATTCGTTAGCTAATATAAACAGTGAGAATATCAACTAACTGATCCATGCTGTTGTGCTAGGATTAAAAAAAGATCACTTGAAAATTAGGTCAAGCTTAGATACTGATGAAGCAATGAGTCATACATTGTGATGGGCATTTTGCTTAAGTCCCATGAATAGTTACTGCATGAATTGTTTGTCTACAATGAGCCCACAAGTTGACAATTATTCAACATCTTCCCTAAGGACAGTGATGGCATTTTCATGTTTTCCCACAGCCTGGCACAAAGATGGGTACATCAGAATATTTTAAGGAAAACAAAATTTACATCACAAAACTAAGCAGAACTCAGTTATGATCACAAAAAAAGGTAAAGGGTACAGTTAGATGCCTTATAAATCTCCCATTTCACATTATTTCTCACCATGAGCTGGCCTATTGCAAGTGAAAAAAAAAAAAAAAAGGATATGAGTGAAAGGTTGAACCTACCATCCTCAGCCAGCATACAGTCAGCAAACTTGATCTCCACAAATGTTCTGTCTGAAGCCAAAGCCTTCCCTAAGACAGCACAAGTCTTGGGTGTCAAGCTGTTAGTGGATAGATCTAGGACTGCCTTGCTCTTGGAAACCCCTTCCAGGCTGCAAACCATGGCATAGTCACATCATTTATGTCACAAAATCATGATATTTCACTTCCATAATAATGTATACAAAAAATTATTTTCAGGGATGCCAATTTACTTATATGAAAAAGTAGGAAATGTTTAAATGTTTCCATTAGCTTCAAATCTTTTGAGTATTACAGCAGTATGTAAAAACTGAGCCTCACTATTGCAGAGCTTTCAAAAAAATGTGCAGATAGCAAAGAAACAAAGAGGAAAGTCACCCAAAAAGCATCTATTATTGTACTAAAATGAAATATTTTTTAAAAATCTTTTGTATTTCTTTCATGATATCATGCTCATGTTTCTCTTAATAACTGATATGATATTTATACAGATTTAAAAGGGTGAAACTATTTGACCTACAAAAAAATCAGAATTTTGTTAAAATAGCCATGGACTCGTGTATGATGAGAATTAAGTCATGGGGAACAAAATACAACATTACGATGAGAATGAAAAGGACATGATTTAAAAAGATAACATTTATCATAAGACATCCATTGATAACAAGGTCATTACCTTTGATATAACATTAGTATGTGTCATAAACGTAGTACTCAAGCACTTGCGATTTTCTCTGATTTCATCATCAAAATATCTTCTAAATAAACAATAGTAAGCTAACATCTCATTTTAGAAGGCAAATCATGAAGATCCAAAGCACTGTTATCTTTTTTCTGATTTATGCACATGACAAAGCAAACTTATAAAGACAAATCCTTGCAAAAGAAAAGAGGGGCTTAGGTACAAAAAAATGCCTCAAGTGACATAAACCACAGAGACCATATAATAAATGAAGATGTTCATCACAGGATCCAGGAAGCTATCGGATCTCACAAAAATTTGCTCACTTTAGTTAGGAAACAAAAACTAACATGGTATGGTCATGATTCCTCATCGTCAGGCCTTGTAAAAATGAAGTCATAAGACATATAGAGACAGCCGCAGATGAGGATGACAAATGAGGAAATGGGAAGACATCCAAGAATGGACAGAAATGAGATTTGGTCCAGAGAAGGTTGCAGGAGGTTAGTGAGACCTATAAGAATGGCAGAGGTTACAAGGAATACGTGAGACAAAGAAACGAGACATTCACAATTGTACTACAGTAATGGTTAATATTCTAAAAACCATTTCTGTCGTGCCTTCAACAGTGAATAATGTCCATAGTTAATGACAGATCAATGTGCTATTGTGGGCTTACAGAATGACTTGTAAAGTAGTAGGAGGTATATGTGCTGATACTCATTGACTTTGAAAGCGTCTTACCATTTCAGCTTTTCCAGGACACATTCTTGTGGATCAATATGGTGATCTTTACACAAGCGAATGTAGATATGTCGAAAATCATCCATCATTTTGGAAATCACTGGAAATATGACAAATTTTATTTGGTGAAGGAAAGCAAGTTTACTGACAGTTGGCATATAAAAGCAAAGGTAATTTATTTTACTTGACTGACATAACTCTATGTTTTCATTATGAAGTGGCTTACCGGACTTACCGTTAGCCCTCGGGTCTATTTGGAGTTTTTCACCCTCCAACTTTTGAATGAACTTGTAATCTTATTCGCATGAATGTTGCTCAGTGTTATTTGTTCACTGTGATATTTGGTGTATGAAAAATCAGAAAAAAATAATAGGATTAAAAAAAAAAAAAAAAGGAAATGACTACAGCAGCCCATGATCTTTGATAGGGGATTTTAGCCTCTAGGGCTAAATTCCCCAATTTTGTTTTTGGCTTTGATTTTTATACCCATTTCCGAGAGCAATTTGATCTCATAATCTCTAAAACTCCACAATATCCCAATATTGATGCAATTCTGACTTAAATTTGGATCACTAGTGAGAGAAATGAGAAATACAGGACGGGAAATAAGATCATTGATGATCTGTGTCGTTTTGGACTATAGTATAGTGATGTTAATTGTTAACGGGAGCTCACAGTCATCTATGGCCAAATGGACATATGGACATGACCACTGATATTCCTTTCAACCTGGGTTTGAGTCTCAGCCATGTTGTTATTTTTTTCTTTTTAAAATCAAAAATAAATATCTGTGCATTTTACATAGCTTTTGTGTTTTTATGTACAATTTTGAAGGGTGAATTGAAGGAGATGATTTTGCTAGATACATCTTGCATACGCAATCAGTTGAGAGTGAAGGGTTCATCTCCAACTCCAACGCATCTACATCTATATATAATTTCTTTTCAGTTCCTTGTGTCGTGTGTGTTTTGCAGAAAATGTATTTTTGTGCCCTTTTTTTTGGAGGGTGTACCTGAAGATGTTGAATGAGAGATCTAGATCTCATTCAGTTTTTCCAATAGAAAAGGTAATTGAGGTTGATGATATACCTGGATCATCATCATTTACAGATTAGCATATTTTTAACTGAAAGTGTTTATAGCTGCATGCACATGCCTCCCACCCCCTCCCTAAGGCACACACCGAGAACTTAAAACTTCAGCCATGGCCTTTTCATTGACCACAGAGATTAAAAATCAAAAGCTTGATCTAGAGGACTTCAGTGGGTCATAGAAAAATATAATTTTAATTGATTTAATTTGATGGAAGTCTGGCTCATAGGCTTATTTTTGGTATACATGTACAATATCGCTGTTTTGGCTTGAATTGATTGCAATTCTATTCTGGCATAAGATCTACATCAAGCTAGAATCAACAGAGCTAAGGCCTAACTCTTGACTAGATCTACATTCCTCCATTCCACATCTTCTTCAACTAAAACCTCAAACAAAATGAAAGACATTAAAATACAAAAATTTTGTTTAAAACACACACACAAATAAAGGAAAGAACAGAAAAGAAATTATATAAAAAAAAAAAAGATTACCATTGGAGATCAAGCTCAGTTTTTCAGGTGATCACAGAAGAAAATTAAAAGATGATCTTCTTCAATAAACACCTCAAAAAAAAAAAAATAATAATAATAAAACAAAAGGACAGAAAAATAGATACAATTTTGCCATACTTACCCACACATAGAAAAGAAACATAATTTTTTTTTTTTAAATAACAAAACAAAAAAATTTCGTAAACTGAGGTGAAAATTTTGAGGATCAAACACTTCATTCTCATTCAATAATAGTTTGATGTTGCCATTTGGAAACAGGCCACTCTCCTCGATAGCCACGGTGGTCTCGGCATTCACTCTGCTGTAGATGTCACCTTGCCAGCATAACAGTATTGATTTGTGCTAGTAAAGCGCTTGTCGAGAAGATTCTTCATGATACATTCACATCCCTTCTCAAGCAACTGCTGGCACAAGTTATCGCTTCGTTTTCCATGCTGACTCTTCTGCTGACCAAACAACGGAGCTGACATGAATTCCAGTGCTGCCAGATTGCTGAAGAACTGAAGCCAACTCGATCATAGTGCTGGCTCGCATACTTTGTCTTGGTCACATCAGAACATAGGGGCGACTGGCTCAATGCAATCCCTTTAATGTCCACCGATAACCACCTCAATGACGAGACAATTGGGATTTTTGTCACTCTACAGATCAGCCTTCAGATCAGATAGTGATACTGATGCAATTGTGGAGCCATAGTGGACAAATTTGGCCAACATCCCTTTTAAATTATGCTCTGGTAAAATTCCCTATCACGTCGCCCTAAACAATTTCACCAAGTGAACACTTGATTTCACAGGACTGTTTTCCATCTTGCAACTGGTCGGTTTGGAGCAAAGAGATTGATGAAGTCTCATGTACTTTTTTGCCCTTTGATAATAGCAAGCTTCTTGCTTGGGATGCCACCTGTGCTGACTCATTTTTGGTGGGCAACATCTGTTCTACCCTGGCCAGCCCAGGGATCAGTGGTCTGAAAATTATGAGGCAAAGGGCCTAAAACACACACCTCTATCAGACCGCTTCTGTTCTCTCATAGCCATGACTTTTTTTGCACAAGGTTGGCAGCAGCAGCATTTCAGGGGTAATGGGCAAGCTGATGACAGACCCACTGGCTGTTTCAAAGAATTTGCCTGGTGATCGTTAGATGCAATGCCTTCTCAATTATTACATCCACGAGGATGTCGTCACTCTGGCCTGAAACCAGTTCCAGTTAATGAAGCTTCAATGTTTGTAAGACAGACTATGCCCGACTATCAGATTCATCATTCAGAACGAGCTCACCAAAATACTTGGAAAGTTAGGAATTGTTTACAAGAGATTCACTTTTTAAGGAGAGGGGATCCAGTGCCCCCTTCCCCCCGCCCCCCTTTTTGTAAGTATTAGCCCACAGAATGCCCTCTGCTATTGTTAGCATCAATAACGATCACTGTATTTATTCAACTGGAAACATCATTGACAAATAATTTCAAGATGAAAGCAGAGTACTATTACACATTCCTTGCTTTTATGCTGAAATCTCAAAATAAAGATTGTGTCAATGGACTTTATATGGTTTTTATATCTGACATATTACTTTTCAATGATGTTTACCACAGCAACTGATTGCATTGTAGCCCCATTATTTGATTGTATGCTACCAAACTTAAAGCAATGTAAAGAAAGTGAAATTATTACTGATCTTTTGTCCACACATTACTGTGTACTCCCAGTGACGACTAATATAATATCATTAAAGTCCAAAGCCATGTGAAACAGCTCAACAATAATCTTGTTTTCTGTCTTTTTTTTTTCTCTCATTTCCTCATCAATCATCCACATCTAAACAACTGTACATCAAAATTAGAATATTATGAAGTTTTGCAAAGTAATAATCAGAGCCTTTGACTTTGAGGCTAAAAGCCCTGATAGAGGGAATTATAGTCATTCCCCTTATAATAACATCTCACACATAATACTAATAATAGGGGGGACGCAGTGGCTCAATGAGTATGCCGTCTGCTCATGGAGCGGCTGGGATCGACTCGCGAGTTCTGCATCGGGGGATGACAGGACACAAAGATCGAAATCTCACATTTTTTCCCTGACTCAACGGTCCCCTGGCTTCCAGTGGGTAAGGAAGCCTGACATCTAACCTTCTCAGATAAGGCTGAATATATTTCGGAGGTTCCGTGTGTACGTTACGCACATTAAAGAACCCTTGGCAGTTCAAAATCTATGGAAGAGTAGGCCTGAGTGCCGCTTTTGGGGCAAAATTTCAAAATTCCAAATTTCTACCCACAAAAATTCTCAGCAAAAATTGACACCTTGTTAAAGCCAAGATAATCCTATCTCTTAGGATTGGAAGGCTTAAGAAAAACAAACTAATAATAGGCTTATAGAAAAGATCTATAGATGCCTTGCAAGATCTACAGGAAAGATGTCTACAGGGTACAGTCTATACACATTATTTTACTTTCAGGAGCAAAAATTCTGTTTTTATCATGAGCCATATACATGAGAAAATATCAATGCAGCTCAAATGTCAAGCAGAATGGGATCATGATTGTGGAGCAGTGCCCATTATACTATTATAATACAAAGTGGCTATTTTCCGGCGTCGCCCTGAATAGATGTTAGCGTTAGGATGGACTTGTGCTGGTCGAGGGTCTCATACATGTTAGCGTTAGGGAGGACCGTCACC
>JBCAUA010520458.1:0-15332 GCA_038406235.1 Peronia verruculata | reverse complement strand
ATAAAGCATAACAGATTTCTGTGTAACTGAACAATATTCCCTTCCATCCATTTTGTTTCTTCCTGTATCACAAATCTGCAATATGATTATCTGATGTCAACAGATGAGGAACAGCATTTTTGACTTTATTTACAAATCTATTCCATCTATCAACATTTACAAGCTTTGAGCTTTGCTTTTACTTGAGGGTCTAGGTTTATCTAGAAAAATTGCAGTTTGAAAAGTTATATGAATTTACACACAATTTTTGATATGTCTTTGAGAAACAAGATAATTTATTAACAACTTTGTTTGAAGCTTTAGAATAATTCCTAATACGATAATCGGTCATTTCTCTCTCTCTCTCTCTCTCCATGTTACTGCAACTGTGACTGCAATAAAATAACAATTTCACAAACTAAGGCCTCTGTTAGATCATGTGAGTTTCTCTTCTATTATAAAATCAGCAATCTCCAAAAGTTTTTGCAAACACTCAAAACTATACTGAAGGTTTTTATCTTTCAGTGAAAGAAAAGCTGCAGTGGCCATGTTACAGAATTTGTAAAAATATTTGGAAACTGAGCCTTATCATCATGACAGCTAAAGGTTCACTACAGGGAGTCACTCACAATGAAACACTTGGGGTTGTAGAAAGGATGACAGTTGGTCTCCAGCACTGCCAACTGTCCCGACAGCTCTTCCGCCAGTAACTGCAATAGTGAGAATAAAACATTTCAAACATCTGCTTCTAGTATGAATAAATTCAGACACTGTCCAATAACTTTACCCCTTGAACTCTACAGTCTGGTACACCACGCAGATTTTCCGTTGTCAAATTCCCCACAGCCCGGAGGATCAGGCTGATACACTAACTCCAGTCCTATGCATCCATTACAGTTAAATATAGATCTAATATGTTGCTTTGAGGCAAGGACACTTAGAACTATGGTGATTACAAATATCTGTGCTCATGATAGCATTTGAAGCTTTGATTTACAAAAGATATCGACCAAGAAATGAGAAATGTGTATTTTTGGCCCAGAAAGCCAGGGACAGGGTTTTTTCAGATACTGGTAACAAGGGTTCAAAGGGTTAATCTGCTCCTAGTATGAATCACTTCAGGCATTGTCCAATAATTCAAAAGATGGAGGAAGTCTGAGGCCCAATAAAATGAACGTTTCACTAAAGATAAACTCTTTGGCTAATAACTGCAATAGTGTGAATAAAACCTGTTCCTATTATGAATATCTACATACGTTGTCCAATAATTTTAAAGATGGAGAAAGTTTGAGGTCCTGAAGAATGAATGCTTCATTCAGGACAAATCTTTCGTTGTGAGTTGCTGGAAGTCTTGCTTCAAACTACTCACAAAGTGTTGCATGTAGCACACTGGACTTGCGGGCTATTTCAACATCTACACTCACCGGCTGACAAGTAAAGACCTAAGATAGCCCTCTATGGGAGCTAAATGTCATTAACTTAACAAACTGACAACTGCACAACCACAAATAATACTTTGGGGGGAGGAGGGGAGGAAACATTCGAGAACAAAACAATTGGAAAATAAATAGATGTATTAAAAAAAATGGACAAAATTGTTCTAGGAAATGACTAACATCGACATCCTTAACCAGCATGCCTGTCTGTCAAAGCTTAATTAACACAATTCGGGAAGACTCTATGCACCTTCTTTAATATCAATTGAAAGATTTCCAAAGAACTGGGCATTTGTTGTATGTAAGAAAGCATTGTGAGCATTACAAAAATTCATTTCTGCCATCAGCTGTAAGCTTATCAATCTGAGGCGATGTTCCTTAAACCTGTCTTGTTCTTATGCTGGGAGTGATATTTTTTGTCTCCCTGTAATGAGAGTGTGTCTTATCTATTGTATATATGGTATCTCATCAACTATGACTGTAATTATTTTCAAAGACAAATGAAGTCTGTCTTATCTTTTCTTATCTCATTTGATATAATGTTTTGCTCTGTTAACTGCTGATTGAGATCAGCGATGTTTTTTACACCAAAGAGACAAATATCGAAGTATGTTGGCTTTCGAGTGGGTAAAATCTTCTGTAACATCTGCTATTACTACTACTACTCTGTCTATCTATGCAGGAGCCATTTGTATTCTGTATTGGTACCGCAATGACAAGTACATAGATTGGCTGTCCTCTCTTGCCCGGGCAGTGTCGTTCATGGCTGAATCTATCAATGTTTGATAAGCTTTATCTATTACAGTATCTGCAGGTGAAGGGCAGGTAAACTGCACTGATTTGATTCTGTAATGTCTAACAATGGACACAACATGGCCGATATTTGATGTGCCGGTCAAGTGGTCAATATCCATTTGCTAGGGCCTGAGCTACACTGAGCAAAGGATTGTGTGGAATGATGATCCAGAGGAGTGGACAGAGGATACTCGTCATTATTTGACTGACCGCTGATGAGCAGTTCAATCTTCTGTGAGAAGTAGCTATAACATTACAGACACGGTGTTGAGCAAGCAGTGGAAAAAAGAAAAGAATCCCTTTACTTCAAGCCATTCTGAAGATTGATCACCAAAAACTTGATCAAAATTGAGACACGATGCAATGACATCAGGCGCTCATCAAACTGAGCCGACCGGAGAAATCACATGTTTTTCAACAGTGAATGAATTTTTAACGCATTTGTTTTTCTTCACCATATCCTTCTACATCAATCTAAAAAAAATACATTTCAGAGTTCAATTTACTGGAATAGATCAAGTAAAAACTCCAAAATTGTAATTTAGTGTCATGGCCTGACAAAGATTAATAAGGATTTACAAAAGTGATCGGCTATTTTCTCAATAAATTCAGCTGCAGCAACAGGTCATCCCTATTGTCTTCGACTGTCAACAGCTCAACTTCTACTTATGGTAGATCAATCACTTTTTCACACACTGAAATGGAAATGAATAACCTTGACACTGACACCAATAACTCCATGTGCTCAAAGTTTGACGAGAGCCTGATTTGATCCTGTTGCATTTCAATTACAAGAAAAAAACATTTTCTGTATACCATAAATTTTAAGAAATTGTTCATGATGTATGTTTCAAGCAAAGGGCACATGTGATTTTTTCTACTTTAAACCACTTGTTCAACACCACTGGTGCCTGGCAATGTGACATAACAGGGCTGGTCACAACGACCTTCCATTAGGCTGAGATACAAATCTTTTCACGCTATCAAAATAAAACCTGGCATATCACCCAGTGAGAGCAAAGCAATGCAAGAGGGGGGAAAGACAAAACAAAAAAAAAAAAGGAAAAAAAAAAAAAAAATCCCAAACCAACCAGATACAGGATAACACAGTTCTGATATAGCCGTTATCTGCAGCAAGTACCCTTGATTATCATCTTAATAGCCCTGACCAAATTGTTAGATGACGTCAGTAATGATTACAGGGTCAGGGATTATCCGTTGCCTGCTTGAAGGGCAAGGTCTAGAACAGTGGTTCCCAATGTTTTTGCCCTCGCGACCCCTCACCCAAACAGCCTGAAAACCACGATGAACCCCTACTATCAGTGGCTTGATTTACGTTTATTGTCTGTGATGGAAAGGGAAAGAAACACTGAAACAAAAGCAAACAAAAAAAAAAAGTATGCAAGAGCACAAAAAATGTAATATAAAATGAAATTAACTCTACCAATTCTTCTAGCAAGGTTCTCTACTCCCCTGCCAAAGCTCCTTGACCCCTGTGGGGGTGGTTTGTTTGTCTGTGTTGGGGTTTAATGACAAATCAGCACCATTACAGCTATATTGTGTCAGACACAGTAAGGTATGTTTACCCACGTCAGAAAGAAGTGAGGAAAGAAAGCGGGACAGAAGACGGGAGCAAGGAAAGAGAGAGAGAGAGAAGAGATGTCTCCCCTGGAAGGTTGAGCATGGCACTTCATGAGAGACACCCCACCAAAGGCAGGCTTACACCACCTGCAGGAGGGAGCAGAGAACTTATAAACCCTGGGACCCCATGGAGGATTGTGGGGGGCCTGACCCATCGGTTGGGAACCTTTGGTTTAGACAGTCTAGATAGAAATATGTCACAGGTCAGTTATGTAGTCAAGTTCAGACCATAATGGCCGATGATTACTTTCTACTCTCTGTACACATGATCAAGTTATCTGGTCATTTGTCTGACACAATGGCCACCAGGGGTCACTTTCTGTGATTGTTTGGTTGTCAAACACCTGGATAATCAGGTGTGGGGTGGAAAGCAAGTGAGAGGAGGGCAGGAGATTTGGTATCATCTATAGCAGCCATGAACTATTTCAGATGTTCTTAGAAATTTTGTTAGTTCAGTTCTCTGTTCCTCAATCTCCATTTTTCGCATTATGAGAAATTTGTTGTTTGATGTTTACCAACTGTTTTTGCACATACAAGAATGGACAAAAAGGAGTTTCTAAATCTATCTGGGCCAGTGATCAGTGCAATAGTTGCATCATATAGAAGATTTACTATCCCTTTTTCATATGACATAGATATCTCCAAATAACCCAAAAGTGAAGATAGACAGAGCAACAAAAAAAATGAACTCATGATTTACTTCCAAAAACTAATCTGAGGTTTTTACGTCTTTGATTTCCGATTTTCCTATCCCTAATATTTAAATCTTTAGCTTGTTGATTATTGAGGAAGCTACAGTTATCAAATATCCAGAAAGCTGTTGGATGCCAACTGTATAGCATATCAATTTAATTGCACCAGTTGACATCATTTACTGCAGGCGTTTTCTTTTTAAAGCAAGATCACTACCATTTGCATTTCCTTAATTAACAATAACCTTGAAGCCTAAATTTTCTCAAACGCTATTTGAAAACTTGAGAGAGTGTAGCTTTTTGTTGGTATTGTTGCTGTTGTTGTTGTTGTGGTTGTCTATTGTTTGCCTTAGAGAGCCTCTTCTGTCCCTGGCACAGTGTGACTGTAGTCATGCTGCTGTGGTGTAAAATATAAATCCTAACTCAAATCATCTTCTCCCCATCAATAAAGGATAAAGATTTCCTCTTTCAAACAAATATTCACAGATTGTTCATGAACATTTTGCCCATGATGAATATTGGGAGATATGCTCCATCTAAATGAACATCAGCGGAAAATATGCCACTCAACTATTACGATATCCTTGTAAGATATTCTATGGATCAATAAATTCTGACTCTATACAAAACATATTTAACAAAAAATTTCTCTATCTCTGATGTAAAAAACATATGAATTGCAGAGACCAGATCTAGTTGACAATATAAAAGGTGATGGATGATATACATAACAGAACATGATAAAAGATTATCACAGTCTGGTCTTGTATTGGGGTCATCAGACTCTGATAACTGGGATATGTGTGACTTTGTTATCTATCAACATTTCTGTGAGACCTGGCTCTTATTATGTGCTTTCTTCTCCACAAGTCTGTATGTTTCAGTGAATAATTTGGACACCTTGACTATTTCATCTACTGTTTCATATGTATTTGTTTGTTTGTTTGTGTTGGGGTTTAAAGGCACATCAGAATAATTCTGGCTATATTGTGCCAACATGGTAAGATACGTTAACACGTCAAGAAGAAGAGCAGAAAGAGACTGAGACAGAAGACAGGAGCAAGGAGTGCGAGAAGAGATGTCACCCCTGGCAAGAATGGAGACATCCCACCAATGGCGAGCTTTCACTACCCGCAGGTGGGAGCAGGGTTCACATATACTTACAGACATATACACATTACATACACAAACTCACACATACTCATATCAATCACAAAGACACACTCAGACACACATACATAACATACACATACGACCACCTCTACTCACACTCAAACACTAAGACATATACACACATACAGACACAAATACTCACATACACTCACATACTCAACTACAATGTCATATAAACAATATCAACGTGAAACATAACTTCAGATAGATTGGCTTTCACACTGAGACACATATGTATTTAGTTGTCATGTCAAGGTTATATGGTTGCAGTTGTCAAGTCACTGACATTGTTTGTTTCACCATAATAAATTATGACTGCTGTTTGAAATAAGAAAATGCTTGACTTATAGGAGAAATCATCTGAGATTAAATGGTATTGTTGTTATAATAATACAATATCCAAAGTGTGGCCAGCCTAAAGAACAAGTAATTTCCGCTATCTACAGATCCTGACATGTCTCTCTTTCTTTCCTGGCAAAGTCAGAGTCTAAGAGCATAAAAGAAATCGTCAGAGTTTTATGGGCAAAAAATAAAAAATGAATTGTTTTCCTTAAATAAATTTTATTGTGTTACCTACTTGATTAGTTGACCATTACCGATAAGTAAAGATTTATTTATGCGAATAAGTACAGTCTTCTTCCCTGTGTGTGTGAGTTATAATTAGATCTAACAATTCCTGATCTTTTCTAACGTACAGTTACATTGATACTGCCCAGCGTTTAAACGTCAAGTGAGTTTTCACATAACAGTATCATTGCTGAAAACATGATATTGCTATGCTAACTTACGGATAATCGCACAAGTGACTCAAGTGTTTACAGATCGACTGAAGTAGCAAAACAACTGACCAGTCAGAAGGCTAAACTTACTCCTCCTGATCCACAAACCATAAGTGCTGTCCTCCATGTTGCCAAACACAAAAATATTTGCAAGTTAGTCCACAATGTGGCCTGATTATGCAGTCATATATTAATTATCACCTCCACTCCGTTGTCCACCTGTTCTCTCCACCCTGTCACCATTTTATCGATACGATGTGAAATTACACCATAAGTACTTGAGTGCCTTGGCCCAACACCAGGATCTTAGGTGGATTTTTTATTTGGGATCAGGTTCATAGAGGGATAAATTATAGAAGAAAAAATTCAGTTTTGCAGCAGGGGCAGGTTCTTGGTGGACCGCGTTCTTAAGCGGAGACCACTGTATTAAATATCCATGTTCCAGAAATAACAGCTACATCTAAGTGCAATATAACCTGAGTATTCTGATTTATATCATATGTTACAAACTACCTCATTGCCGTACACAGTACCAGTGATGCCTAAAAACCACTCTCATGTACAGGAAGGCATACATGCTAAGTCCATGGTCAGTTCTTCCCCCCCCCCCCCCCCTTCTTTCTTTTGATCCCATGTTCCAATCACTTACCAGCATTTCACATCTATAAGGGGAACTTTTTTATTGATTCTACCAGCAAATGACAGGCAGATCACCCAGCAATGAGAACTGGCGATCAGGGGTATAATCTGCTTGTTAATGTATCAATTAGTAACATCAAATAACAGTCAATGTTTTTGATTGTCCATGAGATAGAACAGAGGAAAGGTGCTGATTGGTTTGCACACAGTGGATGGGGCGGAGTGCAAGTAGAGGTTAGCAGTGGACGGAATAGGGGAGACTGACCGTATCGCTGATGCTTAGCCCTGCAAATCTGATGTAGTGGTGCAGCTGTTAACTCTTGGAATGCCACGCTCCTAGTATCAAGATTGCATTGCCTCTTCTGCTTGAAAACTAGTGAATTGTCAGATTTTTAAAACCAGAGCCCATCACATATAACATAAGTATGTCAGACCTTCTTTTCTTACGAATAAACAAAAAATTAAATTGGGTTTCCAAATATTCAATGGTTGTGGATCCAGCTGTAAAACGGTTAAGAAAAGGTCACAAATGCAAAGTGCTGTGAATCACTTTCTTATCAAACCCACTCTTCCACACTTCCAGGGTTAATGTGCTATTCATTTGTTTCCCTTTGATTTGCAGGGTACATTTCTAACTTATCTTCTACTAAATTGTATGTATTCTTCAATACAATACAGTGAAGATAAAGCACTGTGTGTGATGTCATCTAGTGGTAAGTCTCAGATAAGATGAGGCATCAGTTTGCTCGATACAGGATGATTGTTATCAGTGGCTAAGTTTGTGTGAACTCTGCCAGCGAGGCTCAGATCAAGTGCATCTATCAAAATCATCCCAGGGTCCCATCTCACATACTTCAAATATTTTCCTGCTGGAAATATCATGGACGTTTAACTGGTTATGGATGTCCAAAGTTTACCAACACTGTCTATGGGATTGTGAAGACATCACACTGGTGATAACAACAGGAAATGTGAAGGAAAAGTGAACAATGTCAGTGGTAGTGAAGGGATCACAGTGGAGCAGAACAACTGAAATTTAGTAATTAAACAAAAATATACAAAAAAACAACAAAGCTCAGTGGCTGACTTTTTTTCACCATTACGCTAGGCCACTGATGATATAAAACTTATCAAAATGAAGCCCAGTACCAGTTCATACAAATCTTAAACTGGTCCACAAAAATTAAAGTTTTACATGAGAAGGAGAAAATCAGATGCAATATGATAAGAAATCAGCCTCTCATGAAATCCAATTGATCACAACAATCATGATTTTATCCGTGGAAAATAAATTTCTATCGCATTTTTTTGTTCACAATGAAACTATCTGAATTTAGCTGTATTTGATGACCACCTGATGTTACTGTTGCATCTTAAATATTAACACTGATAAAAGTTTATAGGTCACAAGTTAGGTGAGAAAAAGTAGGGATTCAATTATGTTTGATTTCCCCAAAAATAGAAACCCATTCACAGTAAACCCAGACAACTATAGAAAAAAGCATTAGTGCTGCAAGATTTTTTTCTTCTGCAAATATGAGTAAACCTGCAGCATTGCTAAAATTGAAAGTGTTGTGTTAGTAACAGAGGATGTGAGAAATCCAAAAACACGAGATGTGTAACTGTGATGTGAGCCAACTTACCGCATTATACAGATACACCTGAAGGTCAGAGACAAACTGATGCTAGAAACGAAACGGGACCTTACATTAGGTTTGTGAGAACATTCTGAATTTTCATGACACCTTTGTCCATTTCAACACCTTTTAATTTTTTTTGTCATTCGAGTATATCTTGTAATTCTCACTGGTTCAATCACATAGGACAGTTCAGTTTGCTTCATGCAAAGCGCAGCTTTCCTTGACTCAGATTTCTTTGTATATTTCTTGTACTTTCCACCACGCAGGTAGATGATAGGTGGACCCTGGGTGACGCACAGTTCATTTTTCTTTACCTTCTCGTAAAGACCTAGAACAACCCCTCTGGCTCAACCTGCTGGGACCCTCGACCAGCGCAAGTCCACCCTAACGCTAACATGTAGGTCCGACAAGCGGGGTGACAGTCCACCCTAAAGCTAAGATGTAGGTCTGACGAGCAGGGTGACAGTCCACACTAAAGCTAACATGTAGGTCCGATGTAGGTTATAGATGGCGTGCACTGATCAATGATGATGAATAATTACAGATGATATATATATATCTACCCGGGGTCCACCTATCCACTTCCTTCCAACCATGGTAATTTCTATTATACTGACGGAGATCTGTGTGTTTAGACTTTTTCTTGCCTTGCTCAATCTTTAACCTCTTTCCCTCTCGCAATGCCAAGAAAAATTTCACAAAGTGGGCAAAATCACCAATGGACGATAACACAATGTCATTTCAGTCAAGATTAAAACCCCTCAACTGCTCTGTTGATGTACAATGTACATGATAATCTGACTGCGGACAAATACACTATTACATACAGCATTCATCTACATAAAACTGTATTTTGTAGGGGCATAATAATTATGTTGTAGGTCAATAGAGCATCCGACCAAAGACATATTATGATGTACTCAGTACATCAAAAAAGCAGTGAAAGGGTTAATATACAAGTAAATATAACATCTGCACAAACTAACTGGCAATAATGTTATATCTAATACAGATTCTAACCAACTAACAGGAAATTGGGGATTTCACTCTTAAAATTTTTTTAGCTAGGCAATTGAAATCATCATGTGGAAATTGTGATAATTATTTGGTTTTTGCTGCTGGAAACCTGGAAATCTGGCAACTATTTTTTATTATGATATATGTGAAAATTAATGTAACTAGATAATGACAAAAGGTAGAAAAGGTTAACAAGTTGATGGAGCCAATTATAAGCTGTTCAAATACTCAATTAAAATGGTGAGGGCTGGAAATCTACCAACATTCGCTGAGCAGATTATGCATAGGTTTCACACTGAAACTGGCCATTTCAAAATGCCTAAGGGGTTCATAACATTTCTGCTTCATATATTTCTCTTATATTGTTCTGTCATTCCTGTTAGTTACTTTTATTTACAGCCGGCTAGCCATGCACAGTAGGTGTGGCTCTGAAGAAAGGGAGAATTTCAAAAGCATACAGAGTCAACTCTTACAATCCTAAGTGATGACTCAGTCGTCGGTCAGGGCGCGGCAGCCGAAGTGACAAGTCAGTTATCATTGAGTAGACATGCTACATGGCCGTAAATGAAACAAATACAAAATTAAAAAGCTCAACAAGGGAAAAAGGAACAAAACTAGTGAGAGTTGTTTGAAAATGTGGTAGATTTGTTAGATGTGTGTTTTTTTTTAATATGCTGCATTGATATATATAGCCTAGTACATCAAATTTAGGAGGGGAATTAATTCCAGCAAAACTACAAAATTAATTACAGGTAACAAGAGTTAAGCAAGTAAAAATACACCTCAGCCTTACCTTCTGGGATGATTTCTTGGTGTAAGTTTTCACAATCAGCTGCTCATATTGACGAAAAGTGGACCTGCTAAGTCTGAATGCTCTCTGCAGCTGTTCACAAATTGACTCCATGGGGATCATGCCAGCTTCCTCCGACTCTTCCACGCCGCTGTCGTGCAGGGAGTAAGGGGTGAGGGGGCGGGACGAGGGGCGGGGACTGAAAGATGTGCTGACAGGCAACTCGCTGGGTAGAAGAGTAGCTCCCCCTACAACAGGGGAGGAGGTTGGTTGTTTCTGAAACTGAGACAGAGTCATGGGACCACCACCCGAGTCCTGATAGTTTGGGATGGGAGAGTGGGGGGAGGGGGGACGTGGGGCAGCCAGCACAGGATAGATAGCACACAGATAAGCATGCTTGAATGCTCGTAAATCCTGGATGAAAAAAAAAAAAAGATGGATAACAGTGATCGGCTTCTCACAATTTTTCAACTGCATGTAAACTGAGATTCTAATTATGATTAAATTTTGTTTCAGAAATTGTTCCAAACTTGGCACAGATTGAAACCAAACATTAATATCTAGTGTGAAAATTTATCTATAAATGTAGGTAGATAATTCCTTAGTCCCACTGTGTGACATTTGCCCGCGGAGCATGAGACATGAGAAATTCTGGATCAAAGTGGTGAAATTGGGGAGAGTTGGATTTAGGATCCGAGACTCTGTCACTTTCTTTGCTGTGACCACAAGAGACCACCTTCAGCAAAGGTGTCAATGGATACAATTGTATCTTGCTGTGACCATAAGAGACCACCATCAGCAAGGTGTCAATGGATACAATCTGAATCTACAAAGAGTCATTCTGGACACAAAAATGTGGCACACCAAACACTTGGTGGTCATATAGCATGGCCTGCAACCACTGCATTATTTTTCAATGTTGGTAAAATCAGAGTGAAAATACCATCTCATCCTCACAGGTTCATAACTAATAACACAGATCATGGCCTTGAGAAACTCATTATTGTTACATTGTTCAACAGTTATGTTTGAACTCTGTGCATTTATTTAGTACAACTAACTGTAAATTGCACATAATTTCAAAGTTTACAAATTAGATTTTGTATATCAAATACCATACTGTGAACTAACTCTTATAAATTTTAACAGCAAAAAAGGTCTCTATTGGGTTAATGAAATATGTTTTTCATGGCATGAGCCTCACCTTATCTTCCAGTTTCACCACTTCTGTCATAGTCTGGCTTCTTTTAGCACTACCTGGTGGTGGGATAGGCAGGATAAAACAAACATGTTATCACTATGCTGTGTGTGTGTGGGAGATGGTGGCTGTAATGTGTGTGCACAATTGTTTGCAATCATTTGCTGCCACTCACACTAAAATGTTACTGCACACTTTGATACCAAGAGACAGTCCCTCACCATAGTCTGTGTTACATTAAAGCTCACTACAGAACTCTTGTATTTCTCACAAAATTTCACTGAGATGTGTTTTGACACAGATGGACAGAATGCAAGAGAGTTGAATAAATGGAAGGGTGGATAGATGTATAGATGGATGGAGGAATAGATCAAGGAATGATGGATGGATGGAGGAATAGATCAAGGAATGATGGATGGATGGATGAATGGATGGATGGATAAATGGATGGATGGATTGATGGATGGATGGATGGACGGATGAATGGAAAGGTGGATAGGGTGGATGGAAGAATGGATGGATGGATGGTAGGGTGGATGGATGGATGGAAGAAATCAGTCAGTAAATGATAGTTTATTCTACCAAAGGACAACAGTAAGATATTCTATTCTCTACATTCAAGCAAATTTGAGAGCAAATTCTTGAGAAAAATTACAATTAAATGGGCAAAGTAAATATTTGAAGAAACCAATTTCTTTTTCTTTTTTTTTTTAACTTCAGAAAAGACCAAATAATTGAGATATAGTTAAAGCAAGTAAGAAGAAAAAAATGAAGAACCAGAGAGTATGTTATCACAGAACATGATTACAGAACACTGCACTGGCCATATCTCTGATCTCACTGCATAGCAGCAAACATGTTAAAATTTGTCTTGCAGCCAGTCAAAAAGAGTCATAAGTCGCTGAGCTAGAACCAAGAAATTGGGCTTTCAATGTAAAGAGGGGGGGAGGGGGGTCAGACACTGAATTTTTTTTTTTTTTTTCAGAAATTGAAAGTACATTCATTACTGAAAAGACAATATCAGTGTTGCTGTCAATTACAAAAACTACGTCAAAGAAATTGGGTTTTTGTGAGGTAGATATGTAGATTTATGCCTTTGACTGTTCATTTAAACTCAATTTTCTCAGAATTTTGGTCATTGTTAGAGGGCCCCCCCTTGTCTCTTTAAAATGAAATATCTATGGTGAGAATGAAGCTACCTGAATGGGTGTGAAATAAGCTCTCACATGATATCAAAAGCCCCATATGGTGAAAAAATGACATACATCTCATTTTTAATGGGCTGCGAAATATTTGGATGCTCACTTTTGGTTATTTTTCCATACTTGTAGTTTTGTCTTTATTGTGTGTAAACAATCACGCTAGAAAATCTCTATTAATGCAAACAATAACAATCAACATAAATACAAGCATGCTGTAATAAACTTTTCAAATCATCTAATATTTTTCAACTGGCAAAATTAAAACTAAAACTTACCATATTTGCTCATGTGTGACAGGTTCTGATGATTATTATGTTAATAAACTCAAACATTTTGAGAACAGTGACTGCAACGCTTAACGTAACATATTTCACTCACCATCGTCTGCTGCCCTGGAACCTGGCACAACTCTCATGGAGTTCAAGGTCGATCTCCTACAGGTCAGATGGAGGCAGCACTTCCTGGACCTGGGGGAAAGTAATTAACCTTTTCACTGCTGCCACAGTCAGACACACTTACACACTGATATAATACCTGAACCTGCAAACTACCTATGAAGGGGTGAACTGTTGTTTTTTTTTCATTTAATCACTTATCACTAGGAGGCTGTTAACACTTTGGCAAACATGGGATTAGTTACACTCAGGTGTAAAACTGTCTATTGCTCGAAGAATAAAAAGAACATGACTGATCCAAGTAACAGATCACCATGAAAGACAGAAATACATGTAGTACTGACTTCTAAATAGGTCTGCTCATGAATTTATTCACTGCCACAAAATTTCACGACCAGATTTATCAACCAATATACACATATATACACTAGATGGTCCACACCCATCCATATGTCACATTCAATGTTGTATAAATGTTAAAATTCCAGTGATGGGTTGAAAACAGCGGTAACCAGAGCAATCGACACGAGAATTCTACTAAGTTGACAGAAATGGCCATGGCATCACAACATATTATGCTGTGAGAATGAGGGACGGGACACAGATCTGCCTGATACATCAGACGTAAAGATGGGTGGAAAGTTACAGGCCGTCCTGTATATGTCTCACATCCAGGGCACATGAGTTGGAAGTCAATCGGGGCGATTTCACATTACAGCTATTTTGAACAATTTTCCGACTGAGATACCAAAACTTCTTGTTTTCTACTAAACGAAAATTCAAATTTTTCTTATCTGAAAAGAAAAAATTAGTATCTGAGTTGGAAAACGGTTAAAAACAGCCTGAACTTGCAATCGCCCAAAGCGACCTGTGACTCATTTGCTCTGGGCACAAGACATATAGACCTGTAAGCTGAAAATTAGGTCAAGCTTTATTTTTGTTTTAATCTATCCCTTGAAAAAACCTTCTTGCATTATGTCTTTCTATAGTTTCGATTGTTTTCCCTCCAGCAAAACTTGCATCTTACAAGGGTTTGAGACAAGAGGGTTTACCCAGGATAAGTTTTGCATCCAGAGCAAATAAGTCAGAAGTCGCAGCAGGTGATTTCCATCTACAGTTGTTTCTAACTACTTCCCGACTTAGATACCAAATCTATTTCTTTTTTTTTTTTTTTTTCAAAATGAGAATTTAAGCCTTCTTAACCTGAAAAAAATTAAAATTTTGGTTTAAATTTTGGTATCTGAGTCAGAAAACAGGTAAAAACTGTGGTAACTTGAGATTGCTTAGAGCAACTTCCGATTCATTTGCCCTGGGTGCAAGACATATTATCTTAGGAAAAAAATATAATAAACCAAGTTTTGGACTTCACGTTGCATTCTATATACGTCTTTTAACCTCCTTATGGAGGTTATCTCAAAGTTTTGGACTTGCACGGTTTGTGACTGTTACTATCATTTTACATACGATGGATATACATGTAAATTCAAACAAACAAAACTAAAAACTTGATTATTTACTATCTGAGACGTGGCAAGAAAACGTTTGAGAAGATTATTTACAGTTTGTGGTGTGAAAAGAAAATGTTTGAGAAGATTATTTACAGTTTGTGGTGTGACAAGAAAATGTTTGAGAAGATTATTTACAGTTTGTGGTGTGAAAAGAAAATGTCTGAGAAGATTATTTACAGTTTGTGGTGTGAAAAGAAAATGTTTGAGAAGATTATTTACTATATGAGGCGTGACAATAAAATATTTGAGAAGATTACTTACTCTTTGTGGTGTGACAAGAAAATGTTTGAGAAGATTATTTACAGTTTGTGGTGTGACAAGAAAATGTTTGAGAAGATTATTTACTATTTGAGGCGTGACAAGAAAATGTTTGAGAAGATTATTTACAGTTTGTGGTGTGAAAAGAAAATGTTTGAGAAGATTATTTACTATATGAGGCGTGACAATA
>JBCAUA010520347.1:0-16860 GCA_038406235.1 Peronia verruculata | reverse complement strand
ACGAAACGTATTACCGTATGACAAATAATCTATTGAAAATATTTCCTCCGACCAAGCGAAGGGCTGGAAATACCCGTGTCTATTTTTAGCAGGGGGTAAAAACACTCCAGACTATTCACAAATCTGCCTCAATTTTCGGTTTGACCCTGTTACGGTGGGTAGGGAATGCATAACTAAAACTCCTCTCTGTGAGCCCATTGAACCTTAGATGCCCTCCAAATAAAGTAGTGAGTAGTGTTAATTATTGAATGACGTAGGAAAATTATGACGTACTTCCGGCGTGGGGTTTTTCCCGAAATTTTGGGTTCTACTATTGTTGTGGGATTTCGTGGTGGAGCGACGGTACACGTAAGTAAGTGTTCTATTTTGAGAAGGGGGTACAAACATTCGGCCAGGGATTTCCAGGTCTGTGCTTAGTGGAATAAGTATTAGTGCACTAAAAGCCAGAGGTAGGAAAAAAATCCGCAAATTTGATGTTGTTTTAATGTTTTCTTCTGCTTCTAAACTGTGCCTCATTTTGAACCTACATGACATAGAATTAATATATATTTTGGCTGATGTCTTTTTATTTTTTTCATTAAGTTTGCAACAATACATAAAATTCTCGACTACTATTGCAGCAAGACGCCGCGTGTAATGCTAACTTTGGAGATATCACGGAAATGTATATAGTATTCGTACATAACATCCCGCGGGAGCCCCGGGGTTTATAAGCAGGTTCTCTGCTCTCTCCTACAGGCAGTATAAACCCGTCATCGGTGGGGTGTCTCCCATGGAGTGCCATCCTCGACATTCCAGGGGAGACATCTCTTCTCTGTCTTTCTCCTTGCTCTTGTCTTCTATCCCGCTTTCTTTCCTCTCTTCTTTTTGACGTGTAAACGTATCTTACCGTATTTGACAGAGTATAGCCGTAATCGTTTTGATGTGTCGTTAAGCCCCAACACCAACAAACAAACACAGAATTTTTAAATGAAATATTTTTGATTCACCATGAGCAGCCTGTATAGGCTCCTTTGCCAGTCATAAGGGGTGTCTATTCCACCATGTGTCTTGCGGCTGCAGAATACATGTAAACGAAGTCTTACACTCGGTAAAAAGGATTAAGCTTAGAAGTGCACGTCGAAAAACATTGGATCCGTACATTCCAGAATAAAACACACATTTAACATACATTGCTTGGTACTGACTATAGGCCTCTAATTATTACGTGTTGTGTAAAATGTTCACTGTTCATGCAAAAATACTACATTTGTAAACCAGTCAATATTCATAGTCTTTATGGAAAACGTTTACCTGAACTACAGCTGGATTTTCAAATGTTTAATCAATATTTTCCTCGGTGTGTATGGAAACCTGAATTGTATACTTGTCTAGAAAGTAGTAAAAAAAATTTTTTTTAGCCATAAATTTTGCTGGCTCTAGAACGGAGAAATGCAAGGATCTTGTACTGAACAATGGAGTCCACCCGTGAATCTTTTCTCATGTTGTGCGATAGAGATTCATAGACCTGAGTAAATTGTTTCTAGTGCCTCGATGGTTGGAAAAAGATTTCTTTAAGTGTCAGTCACTCACTTTGTCATTTGATTAGTTATATTAAGCAGGTGTTTATTTTTTTATCCAACTCGCCATTTGCCACTGTCTTGAAATGCCTTGCTTGGAATCTGCATTCAGCTGCTAATCAAACAGCGTAGAAAAAACTGTCTGCGCATCAAAATTCTGTTTTGTATTGTCAGATTCATGATTATGTAGATTAGTAATGATCCATGAGACCACTGACTGATATTTGAGGAAAGAAGGACCTATCATTATCAACTGTATCTTGACCCACTCTCTTCCTTTGCTATTTATTATTCGTTTGCTTCCTAATATTAACTGGAGAGATGTTGCGCTTGGAATGCCGGGATCATAGACATGTGGTTTCCATGAAGAACACTGAAAATACCATGAATTTATATAGCACCAAGTGAGGAGTTTCTCAGAATAGTTTATCATTAAAGTTTATGGTACAGAGCTACAGGTTTTAATAACAGTCTTTCTTGACCACTGGGCAATGACCAGTTCCTTCAGAACCACTAGGCATAATGGATAAAATGTCTCGCAGCCAGTCAAAATGAGACATATGTCAATTTTTCACCATATGAGGTTTTTGGTCTGTTGTAAAAGCTTACTTCATACCTTTTCATGAGGTCAAAAAAAGTTTGGAGCTAGCCTCATTCTAGCCAGAGATATTGCAGGGGGGGGGGGGGTCCCCCAGCAATGACCGAAATGCCGAGAAAATCGAGTTCAGATGAACGGTCGAATGCATAAATCTACATACCAAAAGCCGAATTTAATGAAGAAATATTTACAGAATAAGGGTAAGACCGATATTGAATTGTTCAGAAATGAATGTACTTTCGATTTCTGGGAAATGTCTGATCCCCCTCATCACATTCAAAGCCCGATTTCTCGGTTCCAGCCCAGCGACTTACGTCTTATTTCGACATGTTGCGAGACAAATAGAGCATTACCGTCCAATAAATTTTTGAGATTTTTAGACACGACAGGTTCTCATAGCAAGCATTGGCCACGCATCAGTGCAGTTGCAGTTATGATTCACTATCTTACAATAAACCTGTTTCATACAGAACTTCATGGCTTATTTGAAACTGAATACGAGGTAGCCAATGGTCAGAGTTGGAATTTATCAGTCGGTGATATCTGCAGATCTCTAGCTTTGCCCGCAATCAAAGCGACATTGGTCGATAACTCACTGTAATGGTGACCATTCTGTCCGCTTTATGGACATTTCAAGGTGCAGAATAGCGGCAATGCTTACCCATATCGCGGGCTGAGGTCTCATCTGTTACTCTTTATAGCCTATGAAAATGGGAAAGGAAAATAAACATGGATGCCAAGTACGTGAGGAACCGAAGAGAAAGAGAGAGAGAGAGAGAGAGAGAGAGAGAGAGAGAGAGAGGATTGGAGTTATTTGGAATCGCCTCATAGCGAGAGGCTTAGCCAAATAGTACATGTATTTGAAATGACACTTTGATCCTTGACGCAAAGTATCAGATCTTTTCAATTCACATGCATTGAAAGTTGTTCATTATAATTTATTGCCCTGTTGGATATTGTTATTACATGAATAGTCTGCACAATAACAACACGTTTGGTGGATTTACTCAGATGGCCTGTGTTTCCATAACAGAAACTAAGAAGTCAAGTATTTCTATCTAATGCTAAGCAAACATTATTCACTATCACCAGGTGAGCGCTGTGAGACTCAGAAAATATCTGATCTTAATGAGTAGTATAAAAGGTATTGTAGTAAACGAGAGGACTGTGAGTAATTAGATAAGCGTTGAATAATTAAAACAGTACAAGAGGAAGAAGAAGAACTAAATTTAGGCATGGCAATGACAATATGAGAAGAGCAAAAACGCGCAGATCCTGAGTGGGGGAGATGATAATGTAAAATATATCGGACGATTCCGTCATGTGATAAATCATTGGACTGTGCTCTTTGTTCATTTTGATTTTGATGTCTGTGTGCATGTGTGTATGTATAATTGTAAGTGTACCTGTGTGTGTGTGCGTCTCTATGCGCGCGTGCCACTATGTGTATGTGTGTGTGTCTGAGTGTGTGCATGTGTGTGTGTGTGAGTCACAGGCTACATTGTTCAGAGTATGAGTGAGCCCGGCTCTGTCAGGTTGTCAACTGCACCGCTGCAATTAAAGCTTGATCTTGATTTATGGATTCTGCACCGCGTTTGTTATCAAATATCTGAGCCTCATTTTATTATTATTTTTTTTTTTTTTCATCTTCTTTATTGCCAGAATAATTACTTTTAGTTGGTTAACCCTCTATCAGTGGGAGACATCTCAGCACCGGGGCTCTGCCTTGTACTGTAATGCGCTTCAGGTGTTTTGACGCTGTGTGGCCTTAATGATGGTCTGGCTAATATTCCAAAGCGAATTAATGGCGCTGATGATGGAATAAGCCTGCAGGTAGGAAATTCCTGCGAGAGTAGCCAACCTGCGTAATACCTGTCAGTCTGTTTTAACATTAAGTGAAACAGGTCGGGAGGGAAGGACGTGAGCTCGTTATTTTTTATATTAACGTACGGGACAAGAATACTTTATCTCATCCCTGGGGTTCATGGCTATCATTTTCTGTTGGACTCGATCAGGATTAAACTGCTGAGAGAATCTAACAAGACCAGGTGAAGGGAAGTGGTTTTTGAAAGCATATGTGCATCAGTAGATGTGATACGGATATAAAATGAAGAAAGACAGATCTGCAACTGCGAGCATGTAGGAAGATACAGAATACAGAGGACAGAGACGGTTTGATAAAATTAGGAAGGGTAAAAAACGCCATGACCGAACACTGAATAATAAATAGGGCTGGCAGTTATGTTAAGGAATAGAAAGGTATTTTGCGTGTGTAGCTTGTTAGATAAGATTTGCCGCACATCGTTTAATTCAGCAGGGTTCTGGAATGTCAGTTTCTAAAAATATATTCTGGTGTTTACGTTAAGTAGTTCTTCATCGGCCTAAACTGTGCAGTCTTATGTAAAATTATGTCTCAACATACGCTTGAAATGATGCAAGGTTTGGTATTTATAAGTGTTTATATTTTTTACATGTAGGCATATTGATCGTATGTATTTCCCTTGCACCAGAGAATCTTTTCCTAATGGACAATACTTCTATGTGCTCTTATTCGTACATTTTGCATGATTGCCGACGTTTGACAGCTTGACAGGTCTAAGCAGTGGCACTCAGCGACAGGTTGGACAAATTAACTCAGAACTGAGGCAAAAAGGATCAAGAAATCAGCAGCAAAATACGTGTCATAAAATCGCGGTGATCGGTGCCCAAATCTGCGCCATTCGAGAATGTAGTTATCTACCTAGCACAGGTTAAATAGTAAAACACAGGCCAAACATTTTCAGTGCTTAAATATAACTGATCACGTAACGCAATAGTGTTATGTTATTTTTTGACCACGGTTGTGGACAGCTGAGATAACCACCACTACAGGAGGTTGAAAAGCTTATAAAAACCATTGGCTCACTCCTCTTTCATTTGTGATTCAAAATTACCATAGGTTGTGCTATAAATTCTCATTCAGAGCTGATAATAACTGGCTAACAGTTCTCTCTCTTCTAATGAAATTAGGGCTAAATTAACATTTCAAGTGCAGTTCTGTTCTAAGTAAAGATAAATCTATGCCTGTGGCAGACAACTGCCACAATGGCAAGCTTCAGTTCTCTAAAACTAATTTTTTGCTCAACCTGTGCTATTCTTATCAAGGCCCTACTTGGCCAGATAGAGAATTTATGATATATAGGACTGGGGAGTCAATGCTTCAAATTGTGTGATTCTTTGAGGATGTGAAGCTACTGAATTATGATAATTTTGGTTTGAACTGGTGTAGTACAACATTGATATCAGGTTAAGTACGCATTGACCCTCCAGCCCTGTGTCAATAATGAAGCTGACCAGTTGATAAATAGAATTAATAATAATAATAGCGAGCATTTATACAGCACACATCTCCATAAGCACAGACTCTGTTATTATCTATTATTACCCCAACAGACAAAAAAAAAAAAAGACATTCATATTACTCATATTCATAAACTCATAAACATTCTCAGCTTCCGGAGAGGCAGGCCTACAGATGGTGGCTGCCTGTTAGGTGCTCAAATCTTTATCAATCCTGCAATATCAATCACTGTCTATAGTCGGTACCCATTTAAACCTGGGTCGAGTCAGGAAATTTGTGTACATTGTCTTTCCCAAGGACAAAATGTTGGGACATGTCAGGATTCGAACTCGGACTTTTACTTCCTTTAGATCCCGAGTCCGATGGCCCACCATTAAGCCAACGACACCGCCAACAAGGAAAAATTACAACTGAATGTTTCTCAAAGTAGTCTGGAATGGTTCAAATTGAGAAAAATCAAGGAAGCATTTAGCCAAGATTTATACAATGACTAGATCTAACCATTCTCGGAATTTGTGCAGTTGGAGCGTGCCAATGAAAGAGACGCTATGGAAGGCTAGAGACCAACACACCAAACTTTGATTACTTTCTATTTCTAATAACAGAAGATTGCTGGCTTGCACAAACACTTTTTTTCTCACCCAGGAAAGTTCTTCATGGGTTTTAAAGAAGTTATCGGTACGTGCGATAAATGACAAAAGAAAACTTAAATAATATGCTGATTGTGGATTAAAAATCAGTTATTTAATTAACCTCCTGAGGCCTGTATATTTCTAAATTACAAAACAGTATAAATTTCAAAAACTTTTGCGCAGAAGGAAAAATGGAAAAGACTAAATAGGGCATCAGTTCGGAAGATATTTCATACAACTAGTTGTGCTTTTTAATTTGACAGTCTTCATGTCTCTAAATGCACTTATTGTTCAGAAGAGCTTTCAAACAAGATTTGGAAACAGGAGAGAAATCTCAAGATGAAATGATTAGCTTTACTTACTTGTTTTGGCTCACCTCAAGATCTTTAGAGAAAGAAAAACTGCAGCTATGCACTGATAATTGTGACAAAGCAGAGGCTTCGCAAAAAGAGCGGTTTATTTTTAGTGACCGTGAAAAAGACGAGTTTCGGTTTCAACAGGACCACCTGTTGATGTTTGACGGTGGTTCAACGACACAGAATTCCGCAGTAAAATTGAGTTGTTGCAAGTGTCAGTGTCATCAAATTGACACACGGTATATCAGTAAGTCAGAGAATTTCCCTATTGAAAATACAGCATATTTTCAGGCACAACCTGTATTGAATCAAAGACACAAATTTGGGAAAAAACATAAAGGTTTGTTGATATTTTTTTCATAAATTTTTATTTTAATTTAAATCTATCTAGATCTAGATCTATTCTAGATCTATACTGAGTGATAGACTATCAACCTCAATTCCATTTGTATGAGATATATATAGATCTGTACAGTTAATGTTGAAGATTAAAAATAGTGATTCCACAAAACAACAATTTCCTTAAAAATTGTGAGTAGATTTCTTATTAATATTATCTGAAAGTTTAACAAGCTGTTCTGTTTATTGTGCAGTTTGTTTAAGACGTCATGATAAAAAAGAAATAATATAGAATCTCTACTAGATCTAGGCCTACAGTTTGCTATGGTTTGTTTTGATGAAATAAGCTCCTTTGTGTCCACTTTGTCAATGCATAATTTATAAAACAAATTTTCAGCATAGCAGCGTAGATTTGAAATCATGTGCTTGATGTCGAAATTATGACTGAAGTGAAGTCTTCTGTACCTAAAGTTGTCTTTTGTTAGATCCGCCAGTTTCATGACATTAGTAAAGAATAAGAATCAGCTGCTCATTGTGCTGTCACTCAATGTGTAAAGCTTAGAATTGATCTTGTTTGTTATCTTTTTTTTTCCTGCTGGTCAGCTATCTAACAAAACATAATTCATCTTCACAGAAATATTATATTCCTTTTTGCAAAACAGATGAAAGTAAAATTAAGAGGCAAATTGATGCCATTTCATGAATTGGATGATAGATCCATTCCAGGCTGCATTTGACTTGAGGCAGAGTTCTTAATCTTAGTAATTTCCTTTCATATGCCAACTGGTTATTTCTAAAACACCTATTGAGTTTAAAATGTTGGTTTCAGTTTTGAGGACAGCAGACAGCATAATGGCTCAGAGGCACCCTCACCATGACCCGTACAGACCTCATCGCCCATGGGGTCGAGGAAAACGGCCCACACCAATTGATCAGCCTCGGTTTGCTTTTCGATGCCCACAGCCCAATGAACAAAATTATTATGGAGCTCAGGAAATGAATGAATTTGAAGCAGCTCAGAAATGGGCATCTAATGTGCGAAAAGACGTGGCTGTTCCCAGACCATCAGTTCCAAATGATGTATTAGAGAACTATACCGAACAACTCCAGTGTGTTTGGTCAGATGATCGTTTAACTGATAAGAAACAGAAAGGTGATGCTGTGTATAAAAAACTCTCCGAGTTTCTGAAAAGCAGTCCGAACCCTTGGGAGACTGCCTTGCATCTGATGACTCATGCTGCAGATTACTCCCAAGCCAAGACAGTCACTCTGTCCTTCACAATTTTATTGATGTTCCAGAAATGGGTGGCATCATCAGACAATCATTTACGCGGACAGGAAAGTGGACTTTTATCCGAAGATTTGTGCAAACGAGTCTTTTATGCCACAACAGGAAGGTACATGGCATATTTTAACTTGGCTGTGAAGGCCTTCATGTTGGATTTCCCTGGTAATGACTATTTTGTTCCTATGGCCAGGGCGCTGCTCATGAAGGACAAGCTGACGGAGGTAATTTCAATATCAGAGCACTTTGATTGATTGTAATTGATTTTATGGATGCGCTGGTGTATCTCCATGAGGCTGTAGGCTTAGCCAAATGGTAACATGAATTTGCAAACAGTGGGACAACATGCCAGGTTTTATCAATGAAAATGTGTGATTTGTCATGCAATCTCCTTAATTACTGGTATTACAAATAATTAAATCAACAATTTTTGCCCCGTTTGATAAAATTGTTCACACTACTATGTGTTCTTCACTGTAAATAAAGAAATTGAGTGTTTCCCTTTGTTTGATAAGTCACAGTGTTTACTTGTATCATGTAACCACTATGAAACTCAGAACATATCCATTGCTGTGCTCTGTGGAACCCAAGTGAACACAAAAGTATCATTTTTTCACACCAGCTAGATGCACATACTTTAATGATTTATACCACTTAACTATGTCATTCCATTGAGCAGCCTACAGCCCCATGAAGTTGAACAATAAAGCAGTGTTTCAAATCCAGATTGTTTTGTCTTGGAACTCTTAAACAGTTGCTACTGATATTTCTGTCGCAGAAGATTTATTATTGTTCAACAGTTTTGTTTGAGACATACAATGGGAAGTAACATTTGGATTCAAGATTTCATAGCAAGAGAAATGGCTATCGTAATGCGTTCTTTTACTTTGGAGGGAATCAGTTTTAAATGATATTAGTTGAAAACATGTCATGTTGTTGAGTCAATTGAGTTCTTACTTCAGGCATTTCTTGATCACTTCTTCTTGTTGTATGTATTATCATAGCTTTGTTGTTATTCATGCCAAAAACATAGATTTTGTATGGAGTCACATGATTCATATTTTATAAACAAATTTGTTATTCTCTTCTGTAATTCAGTGTGCACAGATCGTCAGCAAATTGAAACTACAGTCTCACTTTTCTCGTGAGGAGGTGGGTTATTAGTTTTCTTGCAATTGAAATATCATGAAATATCATTTATCCTGTGGGAACATTGAAACAAAGTGGAACAGGCAAAATCTGGAAAAAGATAAAATTAGATTGAGATTTAGTCTGCTTTCAACCGTCTGTCGGCATGCAATACGTATAAGTAGATTTTTAAACTACTCACATGTGCATATCGTGTCACTGGGATTTTTGTTTTGGTATTTTGCATTTGGCCTTCATACAAAAATTAATTTTTTATTTGCACTTAATTGAAATAAATGCCTAATGCCTTTTGCTTTTAAATTCAATGTTTTAATGCTTTTGTAAAAATAACTTCCTGGTTGGCAGATCTATCAGTTTTCTGTAGACCAGCAGTGCCTTCTACCATCCATTCTGTGAATCATCAATAGTTTGTTAAACTCCACTTTTCACAGATTCTCATTCCCCTCCTGCTGACTGACAAAGTGAATGTGATTGAGTCTTACATTTTGGGTAACCCTGAACAACAAGCGGCCATCCTCACCCTTCTAGATCACTTGTGTGCTCGCAACACTGACATCCTGGCCTTTATTCAGTATGTTACATCATCGTTTCTTTCAACAGACATGGAGACATCAGACTGACTCTCTGGTCGCAGCTGATTTTATTTTTGATGGGCTAATCATTTTTTTAAATTTAAAAAAAAATTATTTTCATTGTGATGTAAGTCTTGGGTGATAAGCTGAAAAACAGAAGAACAAAACAATCGTTTCAGGCATGATCTTTACAAGGTCTGTGGATTCTTTAAAATGATTCTCATTTAAGATTGATACCATTTTGATTGAGAGATTAATAGCATAACTCTGGCTGTTTCGTGTCTTGTAAGTGGTTTTAAGGATGACAAATGTTCTCCTTTGGTATAACTATACATTTTTTGCTATCACCAAGTTGTTTGAGCACAGGCTTTGTTTAGCTTTTTCCACAAAGATAACTCTGCCTCTGTGATAGGATAGGGGAGAACATTTTCCTCTTTTTCATATAAAAGCAGTTAAGTGATATGGGAGTTTTCCTTAAGTTTAAGCACTGATTTCTTAATGTTGTTGAAATTTTGTCATTTACATACATAATCCATTCAGGCTGTTTACAACTCTCAGATTTGAGCACTACTTTTGCCTTCACACACTTTGTTGCTAGTCTAGTTTTTTTCCCTATAGATATTTATATATAATTTTTTTTCTAGTTCCATTCCCCTTTAAATTTTGCAATGTTTGTGATGACCAGTGGTATTATGTTTTTCTAATGGCAGTCTTTGAAATCATTTTCTCTACATTGCTGTGGATGTCTAAGCCTGATCATGGTTCTGTTTTTTTTTTTTTGCTTTCTCAGGAGTACAGGTTTGAAGAATGTGAAAGGAGAGAAGTTGAACAAAAAAGTTCTGAGCAAGTTTGCTATGAGGTTGATGAAGCTCTATGATATCCCACCAGGTAGGCGGATTCCCTTGTATAAAATCATTGCTCTGTGACAGTGGTATAAGTCTGACTTTTTCCCACTAGAATTCAGTTAAGTGGAAACATTGTTGCAAAAGTCATCAAATAACTTCTGCTGTAAACTGTAACAAATTTTTTTTGCAATATGTCAGATGTGCTGAAAATCACTTGTACTCTTATCAAAGAGCAGTTGTAATATGGAGGACAATACAGAAGTCATGGCAATTCCATCTTGTGTGCATGAGATTCTTAAGACACTTTGATGTCTTTCTATGTTAACTGATTGAAATATCTTTGAAGGGTTTCAGGGCAAAATGCGACAAAGGCAATTTTTAAAAATTTTTAGTTATACCCCTCAGTACTGGGAATAGTGATGGTGCTATATGGTAAGGACTTTCCTTTTCACTCAACGCGGCTTATCCTTCCCGAAAGTCTCCAGAAAATTCTATTTCTTAATGATAAATTACTAACTAATAGAGAACACATTGTCAGTTTTCTGTGATGGCGATTTTTGGATATGTCTTGTTTTGCTCTGAAACCCGTCATATGTAAGACTATGCCATGTGAAGACCATATAAGGAAAGTAAGTTTGCTATGATACAGAATGATAGATGAAACTATGCATTATTTTTCCAAGTTAGTACAGAACATTGAACAAACTGACATCCTGGATCTAAATATGATATTGAATTAAATGTTTACAGTGGTTTCTCAGGTCTTATATCTGCCATAGGAATCTTTTTATTACTGAATGGGTTTGTTATGTTCACAGAGGCCTGTCCCAATATCTCTGAGAATAGGGCAATGGGTGCCATCAGATACCTGTTGTACAAGCGTTACATCGAGGTGAGTTAGTGTGATCAGGTATAGGTCTATCGATTTTAAAAAAAAAAAAAAAACACTGATGCTGTACTAGATGAGATGATGCATAATTAGGCTGCAAAGTGTGCAGTGGATATTCACCATGCTTAACTTTAGTAGTTCATTAATTAGTTACTGCTGTTATTTTGTGAAACATTATGTAGATCACTTTAGGCCCCAGTCACTGTGAATAGTTGAAATATAATTGTTTTTACCTGAACCATCTCTGTGCATTGCAGACAACATTAAAATAACAGGACTTTATCTTATAATGCTAAATTATTATTATTTTTTTTTTTCATTCATCTATCTTGCAGTTGTTATGTTTTCATCACATTTACTCATTTATTGTGGCTTGTTCAGTTTGTAGCCAGTGGTAACCATGTGATGCCTACATCGTTTGCTGCTTTGAATCTGTTGAATAAAGAAAAACACTCAAAATTTATAAGGGAAGCAAACCTTCTTCTAGTAGGTGATGCCCATTATTATGAATTTATCACTTTGCCTTCGTGCAGAAATCCATTGGATACAGCGGATGGGACGATATGGTTGAGGTAAAGAAGAAACTTTTTCTTGTTGTGATTTGATATGTTCACTGAATGGCTGCAATATCTGTGGATGTGATTACATGGATGTCACGTTGTCTGTCAGTATTGAAATCATCCATTCCTCAATGTCGGTTGGTTGACTGGTTAATCCCTTAACTCTGTACAGAGTCATGGATGCTCTGGCCAAGGGATTTCCACGCTGGTTTTGTCCATGTTTGTCTATTGTGTGTGAGGGCCTGTGTGTCTGAAAATGATCTTTTTGTAGATGAGCATTAATGATCAGTTAAAGGAAATTGGCCCATAAGTCGCAAGCATTGATGCCCTCTATGAGACTGGAGGGTCAATGTATGAGGGGGTTGTTCGCACCATCTGGTGTGTGCATCATGCCAGATTGCACCAGTTTGCACCAAAATTGGTTGATTTCTTATGAACATAAAGCTACTCAAATTGGCCAGTTTTGGCTCAGATTGATGCAGTCTGACATGATGGGGACACAGCTTGCCCTAACATCCGCTCTGATGCATTGGCCCTCCAGTCCTCTACTTCACTGAGTAAATTACGAAATGAATTTTTTTTATATACTATAAAAATGAAGTTTGTTAAACAATAATTTTTTAATTTTTTTTTTACCTTCTGGAAGACTGAATTTCATTTAACTAAAAAGAAAGCAATTTTTGAACAAAAATAAAATTGATGTTTTGCAAAATTAATGTCAAGTATACTAAAGAAATTATTAATTTTTTTTTTCTAATGTTCTGTAAGACTGAATTTCAGTCAAATAAAGAACACATTTTTTTGGTTTTTAATGTTCTGTTTCAATTTCAGTTAAACTAAGAAAAATGATTTTTTTTTTTTATTTGGTTTTCCTATTTTCTGTAAAACTGACTTCAGTGAAAATAAAGAAATGTTTTTTTGTTTTTTTATCATTATGTCCTATAGTATTCAGTTGAGCTCATCATGTTTCATATTTTAATGCCTGAATTTGATGTTCGTCTAACATGGTGAATAAATGAAGAAATTTGAGATTTATATAATGCGTCTGACATCATCAAAATAACAGCGCGTTGATGTATTTAAGTGTTCAACAGGTATCTGCAATTATCATTAGCAGAGTAGTGAGATCTAACTGGTAATTTCTTCCAGAGTGCTGTGGGAAGAAACGACAACCTCAAACAACAGCTGATCATGGAATTGTTAGCATATAATGATATGGGTGAGGCAGTGAAGTGGGCGGAGCGATACAGCCTGCCAGATTCTGTCCTGGATCCCAATGTGGTGGAGGCCAGAAAGCTCAAGAGGTGAGTCGAGTAACTTGTGTTGGTATTGGTTTGGTTTTTATTTAACAGCACAGGGCAGTTACTGCAGCATTCTGACTTCAGCCGGAATTCGGACTTCTTGGTTGTCTTTTTTGTGACAGCAGTTTGACATCCGTGGGCGATCAAAGACTGTAGAAATTGTGATCGAAAAGCTACAGATGTAAACAAGCAGTTTGCTGTATAGCTTGTTGTTTGTTTACAGTATTCTTGTTTACAGTGAATCCAAGATCTGTATTTTTTAGGTAGAGCCTGTATGACCTAAAAATGATAAAAGGATTTGCAGCCTTATTTTTGTCAACAGGTTCTTGTGAATAATTTGTGAAATTGAATTGAATGAGAGCAAAAATTAAAATAGTGACCATATTTTCATCGCAATTTATATGAGTCAGAAAATGCACAATGAAGTGTAGGGTGTGCAAAGGAGAAAAGATAATACTTATTTCACCATATCAATCAGTATCCTCAGGTCTTTTTTCAGCTTGAAAGTTAGGTTGCTCAACCAAATTTTCATTCATGTTACAAGAGTTTGAGATGTCAAGAGAGCATCATATATTTATTTCTGCTGTATCAAATATATATATTAATAAGCAAACAGAAAAGTACACAAATCTTTATAAATCAAAAAAGATGTTTTCTGGCCTATTTATCATTTATGAATATCCCACCATTGCGATTTTTTTTTTTATATATATACTGTCTGCCTTTATCGTATCAGTCCTAAATATCATTCTGTCATTCTCAAATTTATATGGTGATCATATTTAGTCTACAACTGTCTTTTTCAAATATTTGCGACTCCTTTGACTTTTATTCCTCATGGTTAAATCTCAGAGATCTGGAAAGCCAGAGAGGCAACGAGGCTCCTGTGGAGAGCCGAGAGGTTGAGATGGAGGAGAACTGGGAAGATGAGTTAGATCACAACCGCAGTCCTTTCTGTGCATACTACATGATGCCCTTGCCAGACAGTCAGATCAGCGTGGTGGACACACAGGAAAAACTGCAACACTGCCTGCAGAGAATCACTCAGGTAGGTCTTTAGGTTAGGCCAAATGACCATATGAGGAGGACAGATGGATCTCTTCTCTAGGCCACATAGCTTAGTTAGGATTTAGACCTTTCTCTAGGCAATATTGCTACATTATGGCAGTAGACTCCTGTTCTAGGGCATATTATTGTGAAAGGAGCACAGGTAGACCTCTGTGCTAGGGGATATTCATTATTATGAAAGGAAAACCTCTATGCTAGGGAACATAACTTTGTAAGGAAGACAGGTAGATGCCTATGCTAAGGGGCATTACTGTGTAAGACAAACCTGTATGTTAGGCCATGTGACTGAAGAAAGAGTAGGTAGAATTCTGTGTTCGGCAACATTTGTATGTGAGAAAGCCGGTGCTTGAGCAGTCATTATGCCATTGATATTACGCTATCACAGTTATGGTGATTACCCATTTATGAAAGATCATGGCAGAGGAACTTTTTTGTAATAGAACCAAAGCCAGCATTCATAGCCAAATACAGCATCAGGGATGTCAAACTTCCAACTTTAGTTTGAGTTTCAACTTTTGCAGTTGTCACTGACTTTTCTATTTTTGGCCAATCAACTCCCAATATTTTGCTGAGTCCACAAGCCAGTCGTGGTTTTGTAGTAATTTTTAATGCGACACGAGTCCTGCACGATAACAAGGAAGTACAATCATAGAATTTTGCACATGCTCCAGACAGGATCAGAACTGCTCATCGAGTGATTGTTTGAAGATTGAGAACAAAGTTCGCAGGGCTTAGTTCCTCACAAAATTTCCCACTGACAGAATGTTGAGTAGCGCATCACATTCCTCGTCAAAGAAGATTGTATTTTGTTTTCCCCCATGATAAGGCAAAATATAGAATGGGTGGAAAACAGTGGCAAAAAAAAACAACAAAAAACAGAAAATAGGATATCAGATTGTTTGTTTGTTAGCCAAATGAGAACAGTTGTTGAATTAAAAGAGAGTAATATTCATCATCATGCCATTTTCACGATAAATGTGAAGAAAAAAAAAAAAGAAGAGAGAATGTATGAAATTGAACCTTTGGTTTGGATATTTACTTCACTTTTCACCCTTCTGTAGGAGGTTGTTTTTGCGAATAATTGAATCTTATTTAGGTCATAGGCATTTATCATTAACAACTACATTCATGCTCTTCTATTCCTCCCAGCCTTACACCACCATTGGTATTGATGCGGAGTGGAAGCCATGCATGGGGGCAGCAGCCGAGAGAGTGGCCCTGCTGCAGCTGGCAGTGGACGATCACGTCTTCCTGCTGGACTTCATGGAGCTGCGGAACCATCTGGGAGAGGAGGAGTGGACACAGACTATCCAGGCCATCTTTTGTGATGAGAAAATCCTGAAGATTGGTGAGCCATCTGAGTATGGTGGATCTGTATGGAGTTATTGCTTAACAAAAGCAAAAGGCTATGTTAGACGTGAAAGAATCTATAGATTAAGAATGCATCAGATCAATGTTTATCAGAAACTTCTTACAAGAGAAGATTAAGACTTAGAGAGCAAAACAATATCTGTATACTGGAAGAAATTAGAATGAATGATATGCTATGTAAGTATGTTTCTGTTAAAGAAGATGTATAGTCGAGCACGGTAAACTAAAACAAGAAAATCTGTAATTCATGAAAATGTCAAATGCTGTTAATTGTCCCATATAAATTCCTTTGTATTCTTTGTATTATTATCATGCCTTTCTGAAACTCTCAACATGCATTTCTTGAATAATTTCATCACCATCTACTGGATCTGAAAACAGCAGAATGTCTGATTAGGCCCATTTTTTGTCTGACCTTATAAGGGAAAGGTATGCAGGGGAGGTAAGGATGGGTATTGTATAGATTAGGCAGTATAACCTACCTGACACAATGCACGCATAGCGATGTGATGGGTAAATGCACTGTCCGAAAAACAATGGATGATATCATGAAGATGAACTCAAGGGCACTAATTCCTAGGATACTGTAAAGATTGGACCACATTAGGGTCATCATGGTTATGAGCTCTGAGCAGTGCGTGGAATCATGGAAATCCCTAACACATTTTTAATCCCTGAGAAAATTGAGCTTTTTATGTTTGTCTGATTTACTTGTGTATTTATTCGTATAGACTGTCGAAGTTATATTCTGTGTGCATAATTATATGCAAGGACATCACCAGATACGTCCAGTAAAAGCAAGTTTGCATTCTTACTGTTTGTCCTGCCAGTAGACAATAATAATAATAATAGAGAGTATTTATATAGTGCCTATCCCCGGAGTTACAGGTTCTAAGCGCTTTACAATCTATTATTACCCCAACAGACCCAAAGAAGACACTCATAAACGTTCTCAGCTTCCTGGGAAGCATACAAGGCGGCTGCCTGTTAGGCGCT
>JBCAUA010520236.1:0-16862 GCA_038406235.1 Peronia verruculata | reverse complement strand
ACACACACACACACACACACACACACACACACACACACACACACACACACACACACACACACACACACACACAGTTTTTGAAGTGTTAATCTGTTCGCAGTTCGTTTTGCTTTGTAAAAATACGAATTTTTATTGGTTTCTATGGAGTTCAGTATTATATGGCAAAATGACTTTTACTGCTCCGTTAACGTATTGAAACTTGACTCTTTCTCGCATTTTGGAACGTTTCAAAGGTTTTTTTCCAAATTGCATTAGTGCAATTTTAGGATATAGTGTCAGTGTATAACAGTTGGATGAAGACTTTGTCTGAGTTGACTTCACCTTTGGTAAGTGCTTTTTATATGATGTAGCAGCTCAGCAAACCCACGTTTATCTAAAAATATGATTTAAATGTCTCCTTCCGACAGAATGGATATGAAGTATAAAAACTCAAAATACAGCACCCGTGAAGAAATAAATAATAGGTAAGTTAGAGGCTTATTTGATTTTCTTCACGATGAATTGCTTTAATCTTAGCAGAAGTCTGCAACAGTATTGTATTTTCGAGTCAGGTTGCGGCGAGTTGTGCATCCATGAAATCACATTCAATTGACAAAAGCCGTAAGTACTCAAGATTCCATATAAGTGTAACTCAACATTCACAAAATTTGGTTTTACTACTGCCGTAAGTCACACTTACGGTTGTAACCAATGACATATTTTCCGCTTTTTTAGACCGTAAGTGCCCTTACGGCTGTAATGAAAATACACTTTCACAAGTTGCAAATGCCGTAAGTCTTCTACAGCAGAAACAAGCAGTGCACTGTAAACGCATTAATGTGAGGCTTAAAATAATATTCATACAAAGTTTGAAAGTGATTGGAGCACAACTACGAAAATTGGGAAATGTTTTGGCTCTCCTGTAAAATTTGTAAAATGTCGGTTATGGGGATGACATTAATCAGTACCACCCACTATCTAATGAAATCTTCGGGTACAAATAGATACAGGTGGCTGTCCAGACAAAGCCGGCATAGGCTGGGGAGAGGGAGGGGGGGGGGGGAGGTTACATGTATTGTATAATATTTTTAACCCATTGTCTGTATTTTCTTTTCTTCTTGGTGTTCAATTTTCGTGTTAATGAGGGGAATTGAACCTATGCATTCTAAATATGATCCCACAGAAAATGTGGCATAGAACATTTGTAAAAATTCGTCCAGAAATTTGGATCTTGCTAAATGATAATAATAATAATAATAGTAATAACAATTATAAAACTGCGATTTTCGGGTTTTTGTTTTCTCTTTCAAGTCCTGCCCTTTCCATACAAATGGAATTTAAATGTGGATATGTCCTTTTAACGTGTTTCACCCATGGTCATTCAACGGTAGGTCTTGGCGATTGACAACCATGATTTGGCTCCCTCTGGCTGCCACATGCAGTGATGGATCATCACTGTTTGATTATAATTATATTGGTAAAGAGTGCATAGAACACTTGATTGTGATCTCTTCTAGCAATATCTTGAGTCTCCGTGCCCAATATCTTGAGTCTCCGTGCCAGGGACGCACATTGGATGACCACTCTGAGGGAAACAAATTGCTGGTCAGGCATATTATCAGTGTAACCTTCCATTAGGCGTTCTAAAATGAACTTCTTCGTCCGACAAATAGTGAAATTTTCATTTCTTTCTGCAGATTCAGAGCTCAGTTGTGGACTACATGTATATACCATAGTAAAAGTCAAGACACTCTTGGTTTGGACAGAGAAAGATATGGGGGCCAATAAAGCCGTCAAGAACCAGGAGGTGACGCGATGGGAGCCCTTATAAGGACCCGGGGGGGGGGGGCAATATTCGAGGAAAGATACGCCCAGAAAGCCAGTAAACGACAACAAAAGACACAGACGTCACGGGGAGAGGGTTAGCATGAAAAAAAAAGTGCTATTTTGAGGCTGAAAGCCGATTAAAAAAAAAGTCTCCATGTCAAGTTTTCGCTGAAAAAATATTTAGACGCACTTTTCCCGAAACCCATTTTTTGGTCAGTATTTTGTTAATTTTATCTCACAACCGATTTTGACCACATCTGGTAAACATCATTGTCACAACAAGATCAAGAATCGTACTTAATAATGCACAACTCGTTTTGTCGGTAAGGTTTAGAGAAAAATGTTTTTAATATGAAAAAAAAAAAAAAAAAGAAAAAAGAAAAAAAAAAAAAAGCGAAATTTGAAAATTTATTACATGGCATTTTAATAATTTGTAGAATTTTTATTTAGAACTGAAAATAGATATTTTAGATATTTAGTTATCATAACAAACAACATGCGCACAAGGTTTCATCAAGTTTCGTTAAAATTTGGAGTAGAAGATAGATTTAGTAACTTTAAGAGAAGCCAAAATCCAAGATGGCAGCGTTACTATGACAACCGTTTGAGAAAGTCGATTTTTTTTTTCACTGTTTTCCTTTCACTTAAACATGCCGAATTCGAAGGAAAGTCAAAATAGTCCATCTGTAATTTAAAAAAAAAAAAAAAAAATCACTTTCGGATGCCTTTCCCCGCCCCCCCCCCTAAAGTTTCATTTCTAGTAGTTGATATTTCCATTCACAATAATTTCCTCCAGAAAACAAATTTTATAACCAGATAAATTTCCCTCCGCCGATGTCATGTCTTCTACTTACATTTTGCTGTTGATTGTTGTCCGATGTTGTTGCTCTGTACTCAGTGGCCGATTTATGAGTTTCTCTTTCCGAGAACATCTCCAATGAAATTCCCCCAAGTATAAATAGATACAAGTGGTTGTCCTGACAAATCCGGCGTGGGCCGAGGCGTTTTACATGTATTGTACAATAATTTTGACCTTGTGTCTGTGTTTTGTTTCTTTTCATATGTGGGGGAAAATCTGCCGTTGAACATAGAGCCATGGCCTGAACGACATATAAGATTGTTCTCATCACGGATTTGTCTTCCATACTGGCACAGTGACTTAATTAAGTATCCTCGTGCTGATAGTCAAATCTAAGAATTAAAACCGGACATTCTAGCTTGAATCAGGACTCTTCTAAGTGCTGTGTGTAAAAGTGTGTAGGACTGGTTCTGTATTAATTTTGTGGATCTTCTTCTGTCTGGTGCTAAGCCTCTGGTGTGACTGGCTTCCTGTGATATCTTCTGCAAAGTTGTATGAAAGCAAGTCCTTGTGCCCTTTCGCAACAGCAGTACTTCTGAGTTGATCTGAAAAGCCGTTACGCTAAAGAAATCTCACTATTCTTACTACACTATTTTACAGGAAATGCCAGGAAGAGCAAGAATCGTCACATGCGAAGACCAGGGAACAAGGGTCGAAGCAGGAGGAGAGGTTGCCTTCTATTTCAAAGGAATGACGTTTTCATCACCAAGACGTAAACCTGTAATTTCTCAAATGGATCTTTCTACTAAGTCCCATTGATTTCTGAATCTCACACTCCATACTCCATGGTCGATACGGATCTTGAAACATGCTCTCAATCGTTTAGATTATTATGATCTGTATCGGGGTCTGCTCCGTGAAGAGCTTGCTGCTTTAAACAGCTTAGCTTCTTCCCGAGCTTGACAAAGCCAGTGATCTAATTCAGGATGACAATACGATATCTTGTATTACGATTTCTTACACAGCGATAATGTCGAAGTTCGGAGTTTGTAATTCCATGTCTGTTATTGAAGTCTTATTCATCAGTTCTTGTGTAATATTGTCTGTATAGGCTTACATCATTTGGCTTAATACTTCAATAATTGACAAAGTTAAGTCTGAAGATATCATACATATTGACACTAATTTTGAGACTTAGAAAACTCGGAGAAAAAAACAAAACAAAAAATTACGGCTGCCAGAACTGTACAAACTCAGTATTGGAAAACATTGATATGGTGATTGCCGGTGTTTCTATGTAAAGAGAGTGTTTCACATTGGTAAGTGTGAATGCTAGTGTCAGACAGTGTAGATTACGAAAAGCAGTGATAAACTAACTAAATAACAAAAAACAGTCGGAGAAAGTGAGATTGTGTAAAACGACAAAAGTAAACAAGAATAGAAATAAGGACATAAAATCTATTGATAGAAAGAAGGAGAAAGAGAAATACTGGACAAGATAGAAGAGAGACAAAGCCAGAATGAGGAAACAAACATACAAAAACATAATACACAGCCACGGTGTAAATGCGCTTATGTACGACGAGTGGAAGGGAGAAGCAGGTGGCGGTTGGGGGGGGGGGGGCAGAGACTGGGCGGCAGAGGGAAGGAGGAAGAGTGAAAGTTGTTGACAAGGGACAGAGAGAACACACGGAATTCAAGAATGTGAAAAAAGGGAGAGGCACGAAGAGGCTATGCATGATGAAGGGCATGACAGTGCTTGGAATACAGGGAAATACAGTATCAAGTACTAGGCCCAATCACACTTGAGAGGAATGCTTGCAGCATATTGTTCGGAAAAAAAGATGAGACATAAGATGAGATAGAAGAAGATGAAGAACAGAGAAAAAAAAAAGAGAAGGTGAAGAAGAAGATGGAACAAAAGGGAAGAAGGAAAAGAAAAAAAGAAGAAAAAAGAAAAAAAAAGAAGAAAAAAGTAGAAGAAAAGGAAGGAAAAAAGCATGAAAATCAGAAAACAAAAAACAAGAAAAAGAAAGAACAGCAGAAACAAAGAAGAAAAAGAAGGAGAGAAGGAAAAAATGAGAAAAAAAGGGAAGAGGAAGAAAAGAGGGTAAAAGTAAAAAGAAAGAAGAAGGAGGGCAATAACTGTAGTCGGAATTTTTTTTTAAAAAAGTAGGGGGGGGGGGGGACCAGAAAATGGACGAAACAAAAAGTATTCTTTTTATTTCACGAAAAGAAACAAAACTGAAACAGCTGTGATAGAGTTGGCTGTTGTGTAGGTGTAAGCCTGGAAAGAGACGACACTTAAAGCTGTGAGAAGTACTGTTCTTTTGATATCTGACCTTATTTCAACCACGGCGGGCTGTGTTCACAATTTGAGTCATGATTGATCTATTTATATACCCCTTTTCCATGAAAGAGTGGTGTAAGAGTGGGTGTGGGAAGAAGATGATGACTTGAATAGAGCCATGACATGCTTCACGTAATAGTTTCCACTTAGTCATATCTGTTTGTGTGCTCTATGTTTGTGATAACAACACATTCTGATGATGTATTTGTTTCAGAATGTGTCGCACTGCCTTTCTGGATGAATATGCTTATCTTCGTCTCTTGCATCAACACTATGGCCATGACGAACAAGACGATGTTGATGATGAAATTCATCATGGAATAAAAAACGAACAATATATCAACACAAAACTGATGCTACCAATAACGGTAATATATTGTCAGAGTCCTATGACTTGTAAAAAAAATGGTATTGTGAAAAAAAAAAAAAAAAATAATAATAACACCAGGCGCGGCAGTGGAGATCATGGTTTTCTCCTGAGTAAGAAAAAGACAGAAAACCCGAGTACCTCAATTCAAATAATCATTTAATTTATTGTTCCAGTCATCTGTCCTATTTTCCTCCCCTTCCCCCTTACCCTACCCCCATTCTCCACCCACCTTGTCTGCTCTTATCTCCTCCCCTCCTCCACTAGCGCTCTCTTTTCTTGCACCTCCAGTCTTTTTTCTATCTATTTCATGTTCTCCCAAATTGGGATTTTTTCGTTCAGCTCTGTTACTTCTCCTGGCCAACAAAAGAGGTATTGAGACATTGAGCAAGCACTGTAAAGATAGAAAAACAAACAAACAAACATACAAAAAAACCAAAACAAACATACAAACAAACAAACAAACATACAGAAAACAGCTAGTGTCTTCTTGTCATTTGAAAGACTGAAAACAAAAATACAATAAGAAGGAAAGATATTCCCAACAGCATGAAATGTTCGGGACTTTCTATGACATAAGTTACACAAAAACTTTCTATGACATAATATATTATGTTATAAGCATAGACGTTAGAACACCAAAAGTATATTTTCCGCTCTTTACTGTTCTTTTTCAATACCCCTTGTGTGTGGCAAAGGAGATAACAGGCCTGGCCCAAAACAATGCTTATTACCGAAATAGGTACATGGTATTATTATTCTTTTCATAGCGTGCCCTGCATTTGCAACAGGTGAGTGGTCTTCGCTTGAAAACATCTGTCAATCAGTGCTGAAATGTGTATAGTTTTTGCTCACTGTTGTCTTTGGGTGAACTGAGATAGAGTGAAAGAAAGAAAAGGAGACACAGGAGAAGAGAATGCTAGTGGATGAGCTTGAAGGAGAGAGAGGTGAGGAACAATAACTGAAAGTGAATAAAGGTAGAGACTGGTGCTAAACTTTCCTTTGGGTGGGGGTGGAGTAGGGGTGGGAGGGGAAGGGGGGGGGGAGATGTGGTGGGGGACCAACGCACACACCCATGGTTACAGCTTCTAGTTCACTTCATTGGACCAAGACAATATTCCTCATCTATTTCAAACTGACACCGCACTATGGCCAACTATGGTGGGTGGTATTTTGTTGTTGTTGTGGTATTTTCTATAGTCGGGTCAGTTTGATCTTGCTTATTTGCTAGGGCGCCCCTCCCCCCCCCCCCCTCTTCTCTTTTTCTTTCTCACCACAAAATCTCCTCAGAAGCATATATTGCCTACAATAATCACTTTCCTTTGCCATGCGGATTTAGGCTCATATTTGACGGGTCATGCATTCAACTAATAATATACTGTCGATCCCAAGTAAAACACATCCATGACATCAAAACAGTTTTGACTGAGAAGGTACTCAACTACCTTCTGAAATAAAGTTTGCATATGTATATTCTCTCCTATTACTTTTGTCATGTTTGTAGTACGGCAGCAGTATTTGTATTAGTGTTGTCCATTTATCCAGCCTTTCGTCCACCTAGCTAAAGGAAAACAAACAAACAAACAAACAAACAAACAAGCAAACAAACAAACCAAACATGTCTCTAAATGCCAGTGTGTTCTCTTCCTGAAAGAGAAAAGGGTTCAGGAGTATTAGTTGATGGCGTCCCCAGGGATCCAGTGACTGTACATTAAATGTACAATGCACCTCCACTTCGTTTGCCGCTCTTCCGGTATGTCCAGTAATTTCAATTTTCCAAGTTCTATAGTTAATTTTACTAAAATTGAGAGTGTAACTGGTGAACTCTTTGCCACAGGAATATGATATGGTTATTGATAGCAAAGAAATCACAGTGCTAAAATATTCGAATACTCTGATATCCCGTAGCCTCCAGTTTCTGCAAAATTAATATTTTTTCTACACTTCACCCCATGGCACACTAGTCTGTGCGATGGCATAGTAACCTATTTCGTATAAAATCACAATGATTTCTTTTTTTGTAACGGTCACGTACCTGCAATATTTAATATCTCGTTCTGTACATTTTGGCGAAAAAAATCGATAAAATTATATATAGAACCGCGTCACAGATGTAAAAGCAGAAACGAAATGGACAAAATAATTAATGTAACTTACAAAATAAATGTAACTTACAACTGAATCCTTGTGATACTGAAAACATACAAATCTAAGATACTAATGCTTTTAAATGATGAAAAGGAGGGAAGGGGGGAGGGGGGTAAAATCTCAGTGACAAAAAGACTGATATTTAATGTGTGTAAAATCATAACGCCGAGATAAATATTAGATATTTTTCTTTTATTATAAACATTGGCGTAATTGATTAGCTCAAGATGGTGACGGTCATACCGTTTCTCCGTATTTTTTTTTCTGGCTCCATATGGCCGACAGTTAGTTTTGTTCAACTTTTGCTTTCAGATCTATGTCCATTCAGTCTTCGTTCTATTTTCAGATAACCCTAAAAAGTCTTCCAGTGCCAAGACCAAGACACATGAAACTGTGGAGAGAAAGATTGATTACAGACGGTGTACTTGTCGATGGAACCCTGTGGATAAGGTTTTTACTTCACTGTCTGTTTTTGAGCTCTTTTTTCTTAGGGTATAATTTAACAAAAGATAGGCCATACCACCCAAGGGAGAGATTGGCTGTCAGGACAGCACACCATGAGAATTTTGTTTGTAGCGTTGTACCTGAGGGTGGGGATAGAAGAGGCTAACCGTAGAGTTCTACATTAGAAACACACACACAAAACTTAGGACAACACTTGTCCGATATGGGAATACGTGCAGACGGTATCAAATAACCGCAGATTTTCCATCGCTGTCTGCCAGGAACAAGTTTGAAGATAGGTGGAACCAGGGATTTGGTGGCGTCTGACAAATCGCCTGGCATTTTATCATTGCTGTCAGAAAGCCTCCCACAACAGCCCACAATAGTGAAGGGGAAAATAATTATACCAGCAAAGCCAACGTAACACCAGCAATTTATGGATCGCATTGAGACAAAGCCTATACAAGGAAATCCTGTGATTGTCCAAGAAAGGCACCGTCGGATCTTGAACATTTGGTTTGGGAGAGATTAGAAGACTAGCTCAAAAATGAATAGAAATGCTAGAAATGATCGTTTCTCTGCATGGCAATGCAATGCGGTTATTCCAGTGTAAAAAAAAATATAGCATAATACTCTCATAAGACTTTGTATCGTCTAAATATCGGATTGTTAACACTGTATATAAAAGAGAATTTATAAGTTTGTTGTTATAATTGTTTATCATTATAGGATCCATTTACTTCCTTGTTTCTCATTGAGATATAATGAAGTTGTTTCCATTCCACGTATTTTTGCTCATGTAAAGTTACAAGTTTAACTATATATTGTAGAACTCTTCAAATTCTGCACATACACTCCATCCATTTAAACCAGAGCTACCCACAGACTAGTAAGAGCTACCTATTATTGTCTAGTGAGGAAGAGAGCTTTTTTTTCTTATATAACAGCGTACAGATTGCCTACGGAATTCGGCTCAGTACCGAATTCGGCAAGACATTGTCCATGGCTATGTAATTACCAACAACTTGCTATAATTCAATGGAAGACTTTGATAATACCTTACTGTGAAACATACTGTTCGCCTATTTTAATCCTTGTGTAGGTTCCATTTTTCAGTCCTTCCGTTGCTTCCATAGCATAATTTATTTCTACTGGAGATATTATTAAATATGCTGGTTACTGATAGGATGTAAGATTCCCTTTGGAAATAAATTACTGTTTTGCTCACTTTCCCGTCTGTGACACTTCCAAGTTTTGCTCAACGTGGGCTAGAGATCAGCAGATATGACTAAACTATCAACAGTTCCATGCTCCCCGAGCACTGCATTACCGCATACAACTGGTTACCGAGACTTAAAATGTTCGAAGAAGTCAATTTAATCCGGATTCATAGTCGAGGAGCTGTTCTCATCCCTGCCTCTAGCCCTCTGCTGGTGGTCAGCTTTATACATACAATAGTCAACAAACATCCTGTTGAGAGCGTGTTAAAAAAAAAGAGGCGATAACAGTTTCTAGGAATTTGAAAATCAATACAAAGGACAGTCTCTCTCTCTCTCTCTCTCTCTCACACACACACACACACACACACACACACACATACACACAGACACACACACACACACACATATATATATAGAGAGAGAGAGATACAGAGAGGAAAGAAAGAGAGACATTATATTTATATATTATTTATTTTCCCATTTCTTGATTATTTATTTCTCGTTTTCACATATTACATTCCATGACTTGGGTTTCTAAATCGCACTAAATAATATCCGTAGATTCCCACTGAATCTTCTCTGCACGAGAGTGTTGGCCACGTGATAGCAGAAATCGGCTAACTAGCAGTGGCAGTAAATGTCTGGTCTTCTCTATTAAGATGCATAATATATATACATAATGGGCAGTTATTCCATCTTACTTCCCCTCTGACCTGTCATTGCTGTTATTCGGAACAATGAGACTGCATATTAACGTCCATTTGTACCACCAAATTCCTGACATTTCCTCGTGTTCCAGTTTGTAAAACAAAGGATCAGAGGCACTCTGTCACCTGACAAAGCAAAGTGCAGATGTCGACCTATGACAGGGGGTGTCCAAACGTTTCGCAAAAACGGAAAAAATTTGGTGTGGGTTAAATTATCTGGAAGCTGACCATTCAGCCTGACATTCATTGAATCATTAACATTTAATGCAGATGACGTGTCCATTTAATAGAACTCTTATTTCATATGGTATACTTTTCATTTCTTCACAAAGAACACAAATAAATCTAAACAAGCCTTTTGCAAAGTCAGTCTGCCTTTCATATTTGAAGATTGCCTAAAATGAAGATAGAGTCTGACTGGAAATAAAAAGTTTTGGGAGTTGGGAGGACCAAACATATCAGGGTTCATCTGAAACATCACAGGAGCCGAGGGCCCGTGAAAATTTGAACACGGGCCGCTATTGGCCCCAATGCCGAACATTTGACATAACGCGAGCTCAGCTCTTTGTTGTCCTATCTCCATTTTGGGCGATTTGGAGATATATATATATATATCATGTGAAAAAGGGATAGTAAATCTATCATATACTGTAGTCATTTCACGGATCACTTGCCCAAGCAGGTAAATTTTGAAAATCATTTTGTCCTATCTCCTATGTGCAAAAAACAGATGCTAAACACAACCCATCAATTTTCTCAATATGTGAAAAATGGAGAAAGGGCAACAGGGAACTGAGCTCATGGTACCTGACCCATAAGAATCAACAGAAAGTAGTGGAGCATTATTGTCTTAATGATGACATGAAAACTTATAGTCTACTATAGAAATGACATTTTATTCCTTGAGGTAATTTAACACGAGGGACTGTGTCTATTAGGCTCTACCATACTGAATAATAAAACTGTAGATGAAAGATTGTCCATGTTTGTTGGGCCTAGATCTGGGTGAACCTTTTTCAGAATTTAAGAGAGGTTGAAGACATAAGTAAATTTAAGGGCCAGCTCAAAATACATCTTTTCACCAGCTTGATATGAAAGTAGGATTACCAACATGAAGATGAACTGAAATGCTCACGTTATTTTGTTCTTTTTCCCACAGAGCGATCTCCAGCTAAACGAAGGACAGCAGCTGTTGCGAGCACTTCTACGCTTGAAGGATTCACGCAGAACCTTGGAGGATGAACTAGCAGCAGGGCCGTTGAGACGGGAGGATGAGTACTATGGGTTCAAGAGGGCAGCCAGGCATCAGGACCGTCAGTTGTTACCCCCGTCCGCTAAGCGCCAAACTCCCTGCTTCTGGTCCGCGGTGTCTTGCTACTGAATAACCCAATAAAATAATTGTCGGGTCCGGTCTGGCTCACAGTCCATCCGTGGTCCCCTGAACTACCAATTTTCCTTCTGTTTTAACTTGGTTTGTTTGTGACCAGTTTTCTTACTGTTTAACTTTGTTCGTGACTGATTTTCTTACTGTTTAACGTCGTCTGTAACCAATATTCTTACTGTTTAACTTTGTGACCAAATTTTCTTACTGTTTAACTTTGAGACCAATTTCTTTCTGTTAAACTATATCTGTTACAAATTTTCTTACTTCTTAATTTTGTTTATTTATTTGTTTGTTTGTTTGTTTGTTTGCTTACTTGCTTGCTTGCTCGGCTGGTTGGTTGGTTGACAGGTTAATGGATGGACAGATTGATTGATTGGTGATTGATTCGTGAATTTGCAGGCTGGCTGAATGATTAGCAAGTTCGTTCGTTGGTCATGGTTGACTGGTTGCTTCCTTAGGTGGTTGTTTGGTTGGCTGGTTGGTTGGTTGGTTGACTGATTGGTTGACTAGTTGGTTGGAAGATTTGAAAGCTTGTATGTTTGGTTGGTTTTTTTTTTTTTTTTATTTGGTTGCTTAGTCGGTTGGTTGCTTAATTGCTTGGTTGGCTGCCTACTTGACTGTCTGGCCGTTACTTTGCTGATTACGTGGCTGTTTTTGTGTTCTTTTCTTTTGTGTATGTTTTTGTAGGCTGTCGTATGTATGGTTTCTTAATGACAAACAGTAGAAAAATATACAGGCTGAGTAACCAGCAATGACAAAGCTGGACGTAACGCACACATACAGTTACATACATTGTCATCTTCTCCCTTTTTCCATCTACTTCAATTATCTAAGTCCTGTCACTTTGTTCTTTATCTGAGTCGTGTCAAAGGTTCGCCCGCTTACCTCTTGTGAAATATTATCTACGTTATGTAACTACTAATAACAAAGATGGGACAAAAAAAAAAAAAAATTACATACAAAATACGCATCAACAAAGAGGTTTCATGGTTCTTCTCATTTCAGCCAGCAAGACAAGAATTATATTTAAAGAAAGGAAAAAGAAAAACAAAACAAAATAATAATAATAATAATAAAATAAAAAAGAACAAAAATAATAAACATGGAGCATATTGAACATTACCTCTGAGAAGCCCCAGAGCACTTGCTACAATTTGCAATGTCCTTTTTTTCAGGAGCATCCTTTCCAGGCAGTCATATTTTTCTTTAAAAAAAGAAAAAGCCCTTGTCCATAATGCCTAGAAATACGTTCAACCATAGTAGCCTACAGAAAGTATGTATCATTTGCACCATTACAGAATACACACTGACATAGTATTTATATTACGGTACTTAAATATTGACAAGCATTATGGACATAAGAACGACACTAAACACAAACAGACAGACAGACATTTTATTTTTGTATATATGTAGTAGCTCGCTCCAGATCCAGAAAATGAGAGATTGGATTTAAAACAATGACTGGCAACGACCCATTTGTGACATCATTTCGTCACCCGTTTGTGGAAGGAGAGTGTCATTACATACATCTGTGGCTGAGATCAAAATAAATTTGAAGTGTAGTGAAGTAATGGTAACATTGACACGTAATCGCAACATTTATACGAGAGGGCGTATAGGATTATACACAAGCTTCTGAGAAAGCGATAGAGCTATCAGTAGGTCTATAAACGGGCCACTTTCTGAGAATACAATTCTCCCTAAGTGCATAGAGAAATGGTCTCAAGTGAAAAAAAAAGGTTCAGATACGCCTCTTTGTGTGTGTTGTGATGGGAGAAGATTTAGTTCATTAACAAATAAATCAGTTAGGATAATCAAAAGCTGCAACGACATGTACATATAGTGTAAGACACGTAAAATATTTGGATGCATATCATTATGCTCTTAGTTGAGTCCATTCGGCAAACTGAGATTGTGACAATAGGCGGTGTTCAATTATGTTTTTACATACAACACTTTCACAAATTGGTTTTTCATTTTTTTTTATTTCATTTTTTTTTTTTTTTAATCCTCGCAGGAGGTTTTCAAACTTATTATATAAGTATCATGTATCTTGTAATTTGACATTTTGATCAACAAGATGCAAATAAAGTAAATTTGAAAACATCTCCGTTGAAGTTGTAAAACAAAAGCATATTTTTTAAAAGTGTTATACGCGATGATATAATCAAGAGACAGGGAAACGTGACCGTCCGCCACAGTCCCAGTTACATAACTATGGCTATGAATTGTTTCTGGAAAATAGATAGCTGCTTGCAACAAATGAACGTGTCCCTGATCTCAAGAATCAAATAAAGTGTATGACGATGGGACACTCACCTCCACTCACAGTATCAACACGGACGTCCATCATCCATGACTTTAATGTATTAGCTGTGGCGTGTTAGCTCAGTGGTTTGTGCTGCGGCCTTTGGAAGCAGAGGTCTGTGGTTCGAATCGCAACGGTTGCATGTTGTATCCTTAGGAAAGATACTTAAAACACAATTTCCCTCAGCCCACCCATCTATAAAACGGGTACCTGATGTATATCGGGATAAGTACAGTGGCGCTGCACAGTGGCGACGCGGTCTGAAATGGCCGAGACAATTTCCCCTCTTCGGGGTCAAGGGATGGTACTTTTACTTTACTTTGCTTAATACTGAGGTGAAACAAGGTCCAGATAAGGCATGGAAGAAAATAAAAAGAAGGAGAAGAAATAAAAACTAAGAGAGAAATGAAAAGGAGACCGATAATGAAAAAGAGAAACAAAAAGAACAGGATAAAGTTTGTATAACTCTTCCCGACTGAAAAAAAAAACAAACATATTTTTAGAAACACACACAAGAAAAATAGGAGAGAAATTATTCAGAGAGGAGGAAGAAAGAAAATCATCAACCAGTGCACATAAAGATGCTGATATTGAAGCAGAGTTCCATAGGCAGGATTAAAACATGAAGACAGCGAGAGTAATTCACGAGATTTCATTCATTTTTCCTTACACTTTGTTTGTTTGCTTGTGTTGGAGTGTAACAGCACATCAGCAGGATCACGGCTATCTTGTGCCTAACACGATAAGACACATTTACAGGTCAAAAAAAAAAAAAAAAGCTGATCAAGCATGTAAAAGAAGAGAAGAAAAAGGACGGGACAAAAGACAGAAGCAAAGAGAGAGTAAAGATGTCGTCCCTGGATGAAAGATTGCGAATGGCATTCCATGGGAGAAAAGCCCACCGAGTACGGACTTTTACTGCCTGCAGATGGGAGTAGAGAACCTGCTTATATTCCGGGCCCGTGCAATACGCCCTGGGTACATGTGCACTAATTTCCATCTGCCAGGGTCTGGTCTTCAAAAATGGTCTCTTTGTCCATTTCTGAAATGTTGTTGGTCCATCTTTTCCTCTGCCGACCTCGTTTTCTCTGGTCACATACCGTTCTTTGTCATGCAGTTTTAACAAGACCACTGAATCTTGCCACATAGTCAAAGGCAAAGATAATCCCTGTATTCTCTAGCTTAATTCACTAATTGCTAAATGTTAGTTGAATTATAGGAAGAGTTATCACATCACTGATAACTGCTGTAGAGACATTTTTTTATCATTATTATTTTATTTTTTAATTTTATTTTCACGTTTTGTATAATGCGTGAACAGCCTTTCTATTATGAAGGTTAAAATCTTTATATAAACAAAATACAGTTGTTCGAATATGTGAAGCCAGTTCTCATCACATTTCTATTGTGTCTGCAAGACAGTACAGATTTATGTATTTACTAGTTAATTCAGCAGATCTGGTTACCTCTACACTATTTCGAAGTAACACATAAAAGCATTTGTCCACTGCTGGATTTCATTCAAGGAAAACTAAAAGCGTTATTTCACTGTCGTTCGGAATTCTTCCTCGAATACTCCGGTTATATACAACCGGTGTGTTTCCCGGAAAGGCGAACAATGAGGTATTTCGAGATCGGTCACATGACCGAGGAAACATCACCCACATGTGGGTTTGTTTAGATGGTGTGACATACATAAAAGCTTATCATTCACCAAAACCTGAATGCCATGTCCAGAGCATGTACACAAATCAGTGTGAGGGCAAAAATTCCTGTGTCATGACTGTCACCGATCTCGAAATACCTCATCAACATAACTATGTCTGAATGGGTGTTATCCCAGCGGGTCAAATATTTGACCCCAGGGACCTCAATATCCTTCTGGAGACAGTTGAAATCGGTCCGGGAAGGACAACACGAAATGTGGCGGGTTTTCAATTAAAATACATAGAGAGTCATTTCATTTGTCTTCTTTAGCTTTTAAACAAAACAAGACTGTTACACTATTATACAGCATGTATGATAGCATTGGCCCATGTTCCTAATGATTCAGTAGCTCACTTAATTCTTTCTACTGTGTCTCATATTGTACACAAAGCTTTAGACGTCTGTCTTACTTGACAAATCACAGCCTTGAACAAACAAAGTGCCCATTTACAATCGTAATCAGGAGATCAGCTCGAGAACAGCTTAGGATTCAAAACGAGTTTAAGTCATTACATGTACTGATGCAGATCTTCACAATTACAACGGTGAGACTATATGAGGAACCATAATATTGCTAATGAAAAAAATATAATGCTTATTGGAACTTATCATAGAACAAACACAAAGTGCACATTTATTGCTTTGACAGACATTTAAAAAATTGAACTTGTCTTTACGGACCACTGGATTAGCGAAAAGAAAGCGCCGAGGGATAAGCGAAATATGGAACGTTGGCGATGAGTGTTACACTCTAAAACAACTAAAAAGAGAGTTGGAAGGCTAATATTTTCGTTCAAATTTTTAGGAGTGTTTAAACAAAACAAAACAAAACAAAACTAAAAAAGTATGGCGATTTCTCATTCCAGAAATGGACTTGGAGAATAGCATTAGTGAGCACCACATACTTCGCTGTGAGTAGATGTCTAGATATCACAAGGTGAGTGGTACCTGCCGGCTGTGTGCGACAGTAAAATTATACTCTCCATCTAACCAAGTGATTTCCAACTTTTTTGCAACTGGCGATCCCTACTCAAAGGCTTGAAACCCATGCCACCCCCTCCTACCACAAACTGATGCAGTTCTATTTTCTATGATGGAAAGGGAATTAAACACTGAAACAAACAAACAAACAAAAAATATGTGAACACCAAAAAAAGGCAATTGCTCTGTTGAAATGAATGTTATTCCAAGCCACTTCTAGCAAGACTACCCGACCTCACTGCCAAAGTTGGGAACCCTTGCTCTAACCAATGTCTCTATAAAGGTCACCTAAAATGTTATTTTTTATCTCATTACCATATTGTGAGAAACTCCTGCCACAAACAATGGTACGTCTCATGTACAGAGCGTCAGTTAAACGCGCATTTAAACCTAATACTATTTGACTAACAGTCCACTTGAGATCGAGGCCCTGACAAGCTGGTCATTGCCTTTCTCTTACGTCACTTCCGCGTCACAACAAGAAATGAAGAAGAGAGGATTCTCTTAAAGGGGGGGGGGCGCCCTGAAATGTGGATTTTGCCCAAAAAATGCGATTTTCAGCTTTTGTTTTCTCTTAAAAGTACTGCCTTTTCTGCCTGTAAAAATGGTATCAAAAAGTTGCTAAGTCAATTCTAACG